>VYZV01030303.1:32846-44532 GCA_013401275.1 Pandion haliaetus
GGGGGGGGGAATAAAGAAGGGTCAGCATTGTACTGTTCCCATTTAAACTCAGAATTTCAGTCCATGTGGATTCTGAATTGCTTGTTAAGTTGTTAGTTTGTTCACTTGATTTGATAATGACCTCTGTTTTACAATATAACAATCCTGTTTAATGTATTTCTAATCTCTATTTAGACATATCATTTAACCCACTAGCGCTTAAGTATCTCTTTAAGCAGGGTGTTGATTCAGACCATCAGGGTGAGGGCTTTGCAGGTGAAGAAGAAAAAAATGGTGGTCGTGCTGATTATTGCTGCTACCCACTTTATTATACGAGAATTCAGTCATTGCCACATTTGTCCAAGAAAATCAGAAAACAAGTATTCCTTGCCATAGAAACCCCTCACCTTCCTTCTTCTCTGGTAGCACCTATTGTCTAACTAAAATCAAGTCTGAAAACAAAGGTGTTCTTACTTTGCTGCTGAAGCTGTGCTATTAAGAATGAGAGCTTGATGGACCCAAACTGAAATCTGTGACCGAGGGATGCTTTTTCAGGGCAGTCACCCAGCTGAAGTCCTAGATTCCAGTGCTCGGTGCCATTACTTGCTTACATATATTGCACTTTGTCTGGTGGCTGGTAAGTACAAGAAGTGTAGACACTTCCTGAAGCAAACAAATTTTCCCTTTTACAGCAGAGATGCTGTCATCAGTGGGCCACAGTCATGTTCTCTGTTGTTTGTTTCTCTCCCTTTGCTGTGCTTTGAAATGATTGGGGCTGCTCTCCTTGAGCATGGTGCCAAAATCAGTGTTGTCTTTATACACTAATTTTGCTCTGAATACATTTTCTAAACAGGGCCCTGTGGGGGACTTAGATAAGTGGAGGCCTGCTTTGTGCATTTTGAATGATTTTACTTATGCCTAATGTGCTCAGAACAGCCAAAGTAACATTGTCTTCAATATATCCAGTAGTGCAGCTTTAGTTCCTTGCATAATTAGCACAAACAGAGGCAGCAATGACTTTTAAAGCACCTAAGTTTTCAGGTGGGGATTCTGTGTGGGGCTTTTTTTTCCTTTTGTCTTTGTCTAAACTTCCCATTAATATCTGTTGGAACTCATTCCTATTACTCATCAATTAAATTTAAGCTTAGCCTCCAATTTCCTCTTGTATTTTTGGAAACCTAATTTTTGTGCTTCAGTTCCGCATCTAGAAAATGAATGCACCATACAAATGCACAAATTATTTGCATCTATTTTTTTACTACCAGAATATAATGCGAATAATAATGATACCTTTTGTTGTTTTACACAATATGACACTTTTTGACAGTTACAAATTTTTAATGCATTGATTTTGCTGTTTAGAAAACAAAATAATTTAGGTTAAAAGAAATGTTCCATTTGTTCTGTCAAAACTCTCATGATGTGATTTTGAGGTAGAATTTTTCTTGTCTTGCACCAATGGTTTCATAGAAATAGTTGATGTTGCAGAATCTAGCACACTTGTTCCTGTCCAATATCTATGCCAGCCATCTCTCATATTCTTCTGTACACAGATTTATAGTGTTCTCTTCTGATCCACCTCTAATTTAAAGCTTTATTATACTTGTATCCTGAATGGTCCAATAATAATGTGTTGATGTTTATCAAATTCATTGTCTCTTACATGACAATCTCTGCAGAAGAAATTGCTTCAGAAATTGCTTTTAGATGGTACTGATTTTCTTTGTGTATCTCTCCCCTTGGGTGATCAAACATTATAGATGCTGTGAATTAATTTGGTACTCTGTTGTGTATACAGCCACAGTGATACTGCAGCACTATTTTAACATTATTTTTTCGTGATCACAGCATGAATGGAAAAATCCAAATGATTTTAAAAGCCTCAGGAACAGAGTAGGAATAAAACATGTATTAGATATGGGGAATCGTGACTTCTTACAAAGGTAATGGTCAAAGGTCGGGGAAGTTAAAATGAGGGATGTGAAAGATTTTTTCCTGTGTCAAAGACACTGAATTAGTCTCTAGATTCTGACTTCAGTTAAGTATTTCCATACAATCTTGAAAAATGTGTGCAATAATAATATGCAGAATGTAATGCCAGTAATGATAATTAAGGCAGCTCTGAGTGAGCTGGGGTGTTTGCAAGCCCTTCTTCTAGCACATGTGTATTATGATGTGCTACGTAGCACTGCATTAAAAATACCCAGTCTCATTTTGAATGGGTTTCTACCTCTAGCTGCAGAAGCAGGAAGGCATGATTATGGCAGCCATCCTGCTGCCACCACCTGCATGCTCACAACCACTGCTGGGGCATGCCTTTGAGATGCTGCATTGCTGAGTGTCTCCCTGGACATCTTTTTTTTTTTGTTTGTGGTAGAAATGCTGGTTACCAATTTCCTGGCATTTCTCTGCCGTATTACAGATCACAGTCTATTCTGTTGGGTCTCTGTCTCTCCCTCCTTTTGCATTCCTGCACTGCCTCCTCACCCCAGTGATGAAGGCTGGGGTCAGCCTCTTCACAAGAAAGAATCAATGACACACACCCCTGCCGACCCGAAGATACTATCTTTACCCTTCCAAAGTGAGGATTTGTTTGCATTCAGGTCTTGTCTTTGGTTTATCTCTGTCGTACATTTAATGGAATCCTCCTCAACTGATGGTTTCCCTTTAAAGCTTGTGTTTTTTCCTCAGAATGGCAAGTCACATACTGTGACCTCCTAAGGGCAAAGTTTCTCCAAATATTTACAGAGGCATAGACACCTAGATGTGTATATTATTGTGATTCCCAGACTAACTGCAGACAAACCAAATCTCCAGAGTACCTCAGATTACAGTGCAAAGGTAGAAGGCAGATCATAGCCACATCAAGATGGAACGGAATCCTCCTGTTTTACGTTACGTCATCTTCTAGGGTTTCCATAATGAATTATCACTTTCATTGTTCCAAATGCTTTTCAAATTGTTCGAAATTTTTGTGCCTTTCAACAATCACTGAACTAGAGTGGTCCATTCAAAATCTCTGGGTCTCAGGGTTTAAGGGATCTTTCTGTATTTTCTCTTATAACATTCTAAGTAGGTAAGAATAGTTTTGACACACTATGATAAAATACAGAAAAGAAATACATTCTCCAAAAATATGAATGACTGAATCTGAGTACAATCTCACTAAGAATAAAAATGATCAGGGATATATTAACATCCTTGCCCTGCGGAAATGCTCATTGCTAGTTATTTTTCAAAAATATTTTCTTTTATGTATTTGAGAAGAAGAAGGTAAAACTATAGGATCCTTTTCAACAATTTCCTCTCTGTACACTCAAGAACCACATAGAAAATGGACAAGCCTATGCTTTAATGCTTTTCTAAATCTGTATCAAAATTGGAGCCTCTCCTATATGCATAATCCACCTTCCTTTGCTCCCAGGAGAAAACAAATAAACAAAACACTCTACCCATTTTTTTCCAGGTCTTGCTTGTCTGGAATAAAGGGGATTTTCAAAATCATATCTTAACATCAGTAGGGGCTCGGGGTAGCACAATTTCAAGTTTTGTGTAGGGATTGGCTTCTGTCAAAGTAGATGAAATTTCATCTAGCCTTAAATATAAGAAGGAAATTTTTACTTACTTCCTCTCTTCTTTTCTGTTTACCAAATGCTGAACTGAAAGAAAGTTCTTGCCACTTATCAGGCATGATAACATTTAAAAGTAGTAAGAGCTCATACCTAGTAATTTGGTTCTTTTTTTCCTTGTTTTCTGTTCGAGTTCAGAATATATTTGGAGGCATAGAGAAGCGATTAAGATCTTTAGGTATGCAAATCATTTACCTCCTTGTTTATTTTCACTGTTCAGTACTAGCAATGTGTGTCTCTATCCATTTGTTCTTTATGAGTTGATTGAAACATTGTTCCCTAAAACATCCCAGAATTTCTTGTTATTTAAAGATGGATCACCACTATTTCTCAAAATTTTGAAGAGTCTATTTTATTGTTTCTTTTCCATGTTAATAAGACAAAATTCTTAGACATCAGGATATTTTTACATCTCTCTCTTTCATCTCTGATCATAGTTCCATTAAAAAAAAAAAGAAATAAATAGAGCCCAAACTACTGCTACGCAGCCTTGATTTTTTAAGTTCTAATTTTGCAGAACTGAAAATAATTATGGGCAACTCTCTAGAATCTGAAAATGTGAGCAGCAATGGTCGCTTTTTAAAGAATATTTTCCTAGTAGATACCAAAAACCCGCAGTCTGAGGCATATAAATAATAGTGGCTAAACAGCACCCCCCCACCAAGTCCCCCCAAAACAGGAGAATTTGGAGGAAAAGTGAAAGCAGCAATTAAAAATTGCTCAGCATTAATGAGAAGATAAGAATTGCAGAACAGTGAAAAAGGGATCAGGACAATACAGAGGGATAAAGTATGAGGGCACATAACAGTTAAGTTGTGAACTTTGCTGTTAGCTATTTGTTAAGTTAACTTTTTTGTTAGCTGTTAACTAAGTTGATAATAAAATTGTTTGAAAAAAAATCCCAACACTGATACTAGATTCACTTCTTGAGTGAGTTGAATAATACAGTCAAGAAGGGCTAGAATTTTTCAATAAATTTTGATTTTGAGAAAACCAGATGACACAGTCATAATGAAAGATGATTAAATGCTTTCTCTTTCAACAATATTTCAGAAAGTTCAACAGCAGTGGCTATATTTAAACATTAAAAAATCAGGACACCAAGGTAATTTCTATCCACAATCACTTAAATATCTTTATGATTATAAAAAGGTCTGCAATTCATTAAGATTGATTTTTAATAACTTTTGAAACACTAAGTAGAGTAAAATAGAATGTTCTTTATTCCTGGTAGATGTCAAACCACGCAGTCCATTTCTGATGTTCAAATAGGATAGCCACAAGAATAACTGAAATAAGTGAAAACATGCTATACAGTGAAGAGATCCAGAAAATCAGTCATCCCATCCAAATCAAACTTAATTGCTTAGTGCTTAAGGCTGAAGAGCTAAGTTTGGATGGTAGGCTGATCAGGCTAGGAGATAGAGAGCTTGTGTTGTCCTTGGATGCAAAAAAATATCACTTACTGGACATCAATGATAGAAATAAGGTGCAGATTTCAACACTGAAAAAATGTAGTATTTGTCACCGCTTAATAATATTTAGGCTGTGTTCTCAGTCACTGGCAGCTTACCAATATGCTTCAAACAGCTTCTGTGAAGATTTCTTTGGTTGAAAGAGATGAAAGAATCACTAATTTCTTTTTTTTTATTTCCTTCCCAGACCTTTTTTTTTTCATATGCCGCCTTTCCAATTGTTTCTTCTTTCTTTTAACTCTACAGAAGCAGCACCAAGTACTGTTATGCAGCAGTCCTGATCCCAAATCTCTCCACAGTTTTCATGTCTCAAAGAGAACCAGGAATGGCAATGTACTTCAGATACAGTTAGAAAAATAGAAAGGGAAATGATAGGTTTGCAATGTCTATTTGTAATTCAGCATCTTAGTCTGCTGTGATCTAATCAGCTTCATCTCCTTGCTTGGTTTAGATTTAGCACCTAATCTTGGTTTCTCAAATATCCTAGTAGTATGGCCTCTCAAATTTTGAATGACAGCAACACTTGTAAACTTTCTTAAAAATGAAAATACAGGTGATCTCCTGATCAAGCCAATAGAGAGTGCTAAAGTCATTATAATTGTATTTTCCTGGATTATTCAATAGGCTTTTTATGAGAAAGCATAGGTTGTATGCAGGGAAGATTGCTGTAATTGCTACCTTAGACACCACTGGAAAAATTAATGTAATGCGTTAGTAGAAGTTGCTTCTCATAATGGCCAAATGAAGGGAGCATGGATAACTTTTAAACTGTCTCTTTGCCACTTATCTGCCTGCCACAATAAATTAGGTTAATGCACAGGATGGATATAGCATGTCAGGAACACCATTTGTTGTGAAACACTGTGGAAAGAAGGACTTGCTAGAGGTAATAGATCAACTCTTGTCAGGGCTTTAAGATCTAATGTAGCTATTTACGTTAACTGCCTTGTCCTCATGAGGACTTGTAATCAAATCTCTATTACTCTCTAATGGGGTAAAATTTCAGACTTTTTGGATTTCCACATTGTTTGTCTCTTTGTTTTTCCGCAGAACTGTTTTTGGCAGCTTAAGTAGATGATTTTATTTTCCTTTGAATCCCCATGATTTATTTTCAGCTTGGATTGTTTGAAGTTTTTTAACTTGTAGGTGAAAAACAGACAAAAAAGACAGCTTGGAGTAGCTTTGATTTTTTTTTTACTCTTTTGCACAGCTGTCGCAAATGGAGTCATGCACTTCACCCATAAGACAGAAGCAACAATATTATTGATATAACAAAGTTCAGTGGTAAATGCAACAGTGGTTTAACAAGATTCGATGGCAAAGTACACTTGATTATTTACTGCACAGAGGACAGGGTCAGACAAAACTGCCAGGGAGACCCTCCAGTTGAGTCATGAGGTTCAGAAATACCCCCTTGCATTCTAAACTCCTCCTCAGAGGGGAGCTTAGGTGCGGCTGGATCCAGACTTAGTCCCAGACTTGGTCAACGGTTTATGTCAAAAGGATTATATATGCGCCATCAATCCTTTATATAACTTAGCTAAAATTTCAAAGTTTCAGTGCTCTTATTCCCAATTCACATACTGCTTATTTGATGTAATAAGGATTCTCTCAACTTTGAGGAGTAACCTTGAGAGGTGTCCCGACTCAAGGGGAGATCCTGGCGTGCAGCCCGCTGCTGTGCAGGAATGCTTAACGGGCCCTGGGCTGTCCACTATTTATGGAGTAAAATGATTGACTTATAGTCATATTTGCATACCAGCTGTATTTCGATTGGTGGATGCTCAACTAGCCCTCAGCTGTTGAGCAAGATTTATAGCCCGCAGCTATTGTGTTATTACCTGCTTCCCCAGAGTCCAGTTTAAGCCAGATGCAGCCATCACANNNAAGCAGAAAAGGGTGGGGGGGGTGGGGGGGAGCACAACTCCGCAACAGCTAGTTCTACTTTTCTTTCACATTTATCATGCTTTATCACAAAAAATGTATTGGGGATTAAGATCTAAAATCACATGCCAAAACAAAATTAAGCGGTTTCTGTCTCCTGCATAATTCATTTTCCTGCAATATTGTAGATATTATTATGGAACTATTTTTGCTCTTGTGAGATCTTTGGAAAAAAGTGGATTCAGGAAAGTGTTTCAAATAATTTCATGCAAGTTATTCCTATGTGTTCCCTCCTCCAAACAGCAAAAGATGTATAAAAAATAGGGGTTATTTTTTCTTTTTTACGTTTCTGGCTTCTTCTGAAAACTAGTTTTGGGTGGAGGTATACAGGTAGATTATCAACATGGCATTTATCTTCCAGTGAATACAGAAAAACATCTGTCTATAATCTTTAAAAGAGGTAGAGTTAGTAAAGTTGAAAGTCCAACACCTATGTATTTCTTGGCATTTTATTTCATGTTTTCTGATCCTGTGTGAGATCAGAATGAAAATATTTACACTTTAAAAAAAATTTTTTTTGAGTTACTGATGTCTTATTTTCTCACAGCCTTCTCCATGACTTTATTTTTTTACTTAGAAAATTTATTTACCAATTAAACCAATTTGAAATACATCTTTAAATGTCCTTTAAATGTCTAGATTGTTTCCCCATCCCTCCTGATAAGTATTGTCAATTTGAAAAAAAAGGCAGCAACTTACGCAGTTAGAAAAAATAAGGTGTTCTGTAACTATAGCAAGCCTCCTATGACACTTTTCCAGTGCAACCATAGCTCAGTCCTTTGTCTCTTTTTTTTTCACCATACTTTGGCAATAGGTCTGTGACTGTAGCCTGCCAGTGGCCCCTACTTTGTTCTTATGACTGTTCTGTGCAACAATCTGGAACCAGTTTTGTAACATATAAGTTAATGTAACTGTACTGATTTCAGTGCCAGTTAAATGGCACATGGGTATTTTCTTCCATCTGTCTGTTCATCTGTCCGTTTGTTGGTGCTCTTCTTTGCTTCCTTATTTACACTCTGAATGCATTGGAAAAAACAAGAATGTGCCAGCTGTAAAAAAGCCAAAAATTGGATGTATAAATAATACTAACAGTAATTCTTTCATTACATCATAACCATCCTTGTTCATGTTTTGTTTAGCTCTCAGAGGATGTCATCCCTTCTCCCAGTCAGAAAACATGCACATACTGAAGTCCAATATCTCTCCTTTTATTTTTCCTGGTCTGGTCTCCATGACTAACTTAGAATCATGGAATCATAGAGTCATTTAGGTTGGAAAGGACCTTTAAGATCATCGTGCTCAACTGTTAACGTAACACTGCCAAGTCTGCCACTAACCATGTCCCTAAGTGCCACATCTACACGTCTTTCAAATACCTCCAGGGGTGGTGACTCAATCACTTCCCTGGGCAGCCTGTTCCAATGCTTGATAACCCTTTCAGTGAAGAGTTTTTTCCTAATATCCAACCAAAACCTCCTCTGCCACAACTTGAGGCCATTTCCTTTTGTGCTATCACTAGTTACTTGACAGAAGAGACCAGGACCCACCTCACTACAACCTCCTTTCAGGTAGTTGTAGAGAGCAATAAGGTCTCCCTTCAGCCTCCTTTTCTCCAGGCTAAACAACCCCAGTTCCCTCAGCTGCTCCTCATCAGACTTGTGCTCCAGGCCCCTCACCAGCTTCGTTGCCCTTCTCTGGACACACTCNATCACTTCCCTGCTCCTGCTGGCCACACTGTTTCTGATACAGGCCAGGATGCCGCCAGCCTTCCTGGCCACCTGGGCACACTGCCGTCTTATATTCAGCTGACTGTCGACCAACATCCCCCAGATGTGAGAACACCTCTTCTGCCAGGCAGCTTTCCAGCCACTCTTCCCCAGGCCTGTAGCGTTGCATGGGGTTGTTGTGACCCAAGTGCAGGACCCAGCACTTGGCCTTGATGAACCACATAGAACTGGCCTCGGCCCAACGATCCAGCCTGTTCAGATCCTTCTGTAGAGCCTTCCTACCCTCAAGCAGATCAACACTCCCACCCGACTGGGTGTCATCTGCAAACTTACTGAGGGTGCACTCGATCCCCTCATCCTGATCATTGTTAAACAGAACTGGCCCCAGTACTGAGCCCTGGGGAACACCACCTGTGACCAGCTGCCAACTGGATTTAACTCCATTCACTACAAGTCTTTGGGCCTGGCCATCCAGCCAGTTTTCCACCCAGCAAACAGTACACCTGTCCAAGCTACGCGCAGCCAGTTTCTCCAGGAGCATGTTGTGGGAAACTGTCAAAGTCTTTGCTAAAGTCTAGGTAGACAACATCCACAGCCTTTCCCTCATCCGCTAAGTGGGTCATCTTGTCATAGGAGACCAATTTTGTGAAGCAGGACCTGCCTTTCACAAACCTGTGATGACTGGCCTGATCACCTGGTTGTCCTGTAAAACTTCTGTACATTTTGTCTTGCCTTGCCATCACATTAAACAGAACAGCTAAGCTTGGGTGTTAAGATATTCTCCTGAATTTTTCTATTTGTTCTTTCATGCTTAAAATGAGTGTTTTCATTTTTCTCCTATCTTAAATCTTTAACATGACACTTGATTCCAGCTTCCAGTCAATCTTTCAAGTGTTCAAGCTATGGACAAGCACCAGGCGTTAAGTGTTGCTGCATTTTATGCTAAAAGAAGATGAATGGAAGGATATCATTAGTAAATAATAACAGGGACTACCTCTGCAGTTTGCTCCTCCTTGATTGCTACTAGTCTTTAATATATTAAAGTTAGCTTCCATATTAATAATTCATATTGACAAAAGCTAGAAGGTGTAGTGCAGGCATTTTGTAGTTTGATCTAGATAGTTTAGAGAGACAGGTTAAAGATTAATTCTGAATTCGATCCACCTGTGCAAAGTTGGAAGTTGCTCTCAACTCATTTAGAAATACTGGGATGATTGAGGCATGAATCACTTTTATGACACTTTGACTTTCTTTAGTGTTCTTTACAGGTCAATTCTCAAGCCTCTAAGAAAAGCTTGTCCTAACTGTTGATGTGCAGGAGAACAATGAATCACGAGTGCAGTGTAACTAAAAAGAATTCTGGAAGAATTGATGACAAAAAAATGTAGTGAATATTATCCTGAGATTTCAAAAAATCATTTTGGGTTCTGTGTAAGAATCGATTTCTCGTTCAGGGCCTTTCCCCTTGAACTCATTAACTTGGGAGTAAGTGAACCATGGTCCTTTGGAGTGATTTTATATAACTGTAGTGGCTATGAGTAAAAAATCACCACAAAACAGACAGTTTTTCAAAAAGATGTGTCAAGCTCTCTGTATTCTAAGTCAGCTTGGTCTCAGTCATGAGAACACTATAGTGATTACTAGAGACTAGCATCAGAGGAAGAGGGGTACTTTAATTTATTAAAATCTTCTGAGTGTTGTAGCTTTAATCATATTATCACAGCACAGAATGAATTTTTTCTTTGCTATAGTTTTCGAGATGAAGCAATGATTTTTTTGTTGTTTTTACTCTAATTGTCCTATATATCACATTTTATATCTAAATGACTGATTGGTTTCTCTGTTGAGATGGACCTTAATGTACCTTTGCTATTGCTTAGAAGATGAGTTTTGCTTTTTGTTTTAGAGTAGAACAAATTTTAGTTCTTTCTGTATATTTTCTGACTAGTAGAACATCTTATGACAAAGGTTGTGATAATAGGGCTTATCTATACTGCCATACAAACCTAACTAGAAACACATCAGGGAAATGAAGGCTAGTGTTGGTGGACCTGAAGGATGGTGATGGTAAAAGAAAAATACAGAAGCAAACTGGCAATGACTTTGCCCAAATGTTTGACATTTCCTTGCTATAAGAGCAATGACAGTCTGGAGCAACCTTCCAATAGTTAAAATAGTACTGGGAAGACTGGATAGCTTTAAAATTTGAGCTTGACTAGAGGTCAACTAGTTCCCCATGTGATTTTATAAATTAGCCTTGCTGGAGCAGATTTTAAAGACTCAGGAGTCGTGGAATACTAAAACCTCATTTTCCAAACCAGCTATCTAGCTAATTGCTCTCTTTTTACTAGAGAATTTTTATTAAAGTAGTACTGATATGGGTAGCGAACAACCCCACAGAAAGGTAAATACTGTTTAAACGTTTGGGAGAGAGATAGAAAATGAGACCATGCAACAAAGTTATTTTGTAATCTCAATTTTGCAGCTTACTTTATCTAAATTCTGTTAATAATGCTGTTCTCAGTGACCCCTCAGTGGCGTCACTATTACTTTGATAACCATGATTGGCAGTTCTAACAAAAAGGCTGAGAGATGCATGCTTAATGAGACTGAAGTTCTTCCATCTCTGGAGGTAGTTCCCTTCAGGTCAGGACGGAGACACATTGATGGGCTAGTCTAAGGGAGCTTGCATTATCACTCCTAATAAAATATTCATTCTCTGGATTTATTAGTAGAGCAGTTATTCTCCCAGGCTGTCAATCTGACAAGTCTCATTAGTACTAAGATTTTCTACTACGTGTAGGAAAAAAAATAATACCTTTGTTTTCATTTACCCTCTTGGTAATATAAGACAGAGCAAGGTAAATACTAAGGACAATAATGTCCTTCCAGAAGGTTCTGCATTTCTAATCTTTTTTTTTTTTTTTTTTTT
>VYZV01030303.1:44653-55673 GCA_013401275.1 Pandion haliaetus
AGGACTCCACAGTTTAACCTTTGTATGCAGCTATGATTTATTTTTTAATGCAGTGACTAGATCTATAATTACTTCCTGTTGTACTTGATGAGAGGATTCAAACTACAGTCTCATCTCTCTCCATCACCAAAATCTTAGCATATTCTTTCATGATGATTACAGCTAGTAGTAATCAGAGAGTCCTAAAATCTTATGCTGGTCCTTCTTCCTGTCAATCCTGTAGCTACATCTTGACAGAACTTTTACATATACAGACAATTTCTTCTTTCTTTTTTAATTATTAGAGACCATGCAGTGATCTTGGATGATCTTATTTTTCTGTATTAACTTCTGCCCAGTCCTGCGCTATCATTCCTACATTTACCACCTTCTAGCTCTTCAGGATCTCGGTGACACATTCCTCACCCACAGCCTTCACAATCTCAGAATTCGTTTCATGCATTTTGTGAAGCATCCCTGAATCACTGCACGCTTTACTCAATTTACCGTGTCCTCAGCACAAGCTTAATCCATGCAAATTTCTTGAAACTGTTCATTGTACATTTACGTTGTTGAGGAGAACAGTTTCACCAAAATGTTTTGGGACAGCAGTTAAAGAGTTTAAGTCCATTTCAGTTCTGTCTTTAAGATGTACAGTTTCAATTCCTGAAATGCCTATAGTAGACAGAATGGGATCAGAGAAAAAAAATCATATCTCATTTTATAATTTCTCCATATTAATTTTATTGACCTAGAACTGCTTAAGAAGTGGTGAGGGTCCACATGTGTTAAAAGCCTAAGAAGTCTGAGGAGTCCTTAGTGCTGGCAGCCACAATTAGAAAAGTAGGAGAAAAATTATTTCCCTGATCTCTGAGGCTTCTGCAGTGGTATGAAATGGGTTGACTGAGGTTGGCCCAATCCTAGCAAACTACTTCTGCTTTCAGTACTGAGAGCACTAGAGGAGGCAAAACGCTTCAGTAAAATCACCTAGTGCAACCTGCCAGTCAATTTTCCATTGAGAATCAGAGCAAGTACCCTCAGGGAAAACACTGACAGCCACAGGTACCTGGTGTCAGCTTACTGGTTTCATCTCTTCTGGTATCCTGTTGTAGTTGTGACCAGAATGTGATGGTTTAAAACAAGACAAGAGAGGGATGAGACACATGACTTGTATAGCCAGGTTGAATTAAAGAGGGAAATGTCCTCCTGATCTAAGTATAAGTAGGTAAAATTATGGAATATTTGGTATCTTACTGGTGTTTTTATCTCACCTGTTGACAAATCCTTTCTCCTTCCATCAGAAAGTAGTCAAGTGTATTAGAAAGGACACAGGTTCATCTTGTCTGCTATTACTGATTCTGTGTAGTGTCTTTATGTATATTTTGCTTTCTGATGAAACTGTATGATGCATAACAGTCCAGTGACAGTGGATAAGATCATTCAGTGGTAGTATGTGCCATACTTACTCATATGCAAGAGTATTTTAATGCACAAGCAATACCATTCAAACAAATTGCACCTGCTAAGAAGTGTGGTGCAACTCATTGCATTTAAGCTTCAGCATAGGAGTGACCACACGTTGATAGAATGGAGTAAATGATTTATGTAACTTGGATTACCTCAGGAAGCCTCCTGGGCTTTTTGAATCTAATAGTCTCATTGTCTCTTTTTCTACCACAACTAACTTCCTTCCTTCCTTCTTTCCTTCCTTCTTTTCTTTCTCTTTCTTTCTTTCTTTATTTTTCTTTCTTTCCTTTCTTTTTCTTCCTTTCTTTCCTTTCTTTCTTTCCTTTCTTTCTTTTCTTGCTTTCTTGCTTTCTTTCCCCCTCTCTTTTTGCTTGTGAACTATGGGACATGTAGTTGTAAAACCAAAACCACTTTACTGTTATTAATGCTGACTGTGCCAGATGCTTCCTGGTTTCCAGTCTGATCCTAGTGGGGAGAGTCACGTAAGATACCAGTAGCCTCATCATAGCTTTCCACTGTAAATATTCTTTCCATTATCCTCTTACAGATTCATGGAACTTTCCTGCTTTTATCTAAAAAAGTACAAGGTTTTACACTGTCTTTATTTCTGGTGTATGTCTAATTATTGTTACAATTATGGCTGAGCATTCACTGTCCGAGACAGTCTGAGATTTCATTATACCAAACACATTTGAAAAGAGACAGTATAGTTGAAAGTAAGATCTGGGGCTCCAAAGAAACAATGGAGATTGTTAGAATGTTAGATTTTGATAAAACGAAGGCCAAACCAAAAAAGAATAAAACACGATGGAAATCTGATGAGAATATAGAGATCTCAGTGTCAGCCTACAGCCACATGTACTTGCATTCTGTCCTGTGTCCGGATTTTCAGTTGTGCCAGTTAAATAAAATGCTTTATGAGCTCAAGAATGGACTAGAATTGTCTGCCACTTCTCAACACAGGGAGAAAGTTGAGCAGAGGTAGACAAAAAAAATCTGAAAACTAAGACTTGCACTTACCTGTACATCTGTGGGTCATGTTGATTAATAAAGATTTCCTTTAACCGTATCACTATATCATCTATTGAAAATCAGTGAGTCAGTGAAGCAGAGGTGGGAATCCTGAAAAAACAAATATGGGAGATGATGTTAGGAAGCTGCATGGACATCTGAATATCTCCCTGAGCACCGGTCAACCAAACTGTTCCATCAGAGGTGATCTCATAATTCAACTCCTGGCCCTGCTTCCTTCATCCATTCCCTTCTCAGCTCATCTCAATTCCGGCCATCCCCCTCATCTGCCACACCAATTCCTTTTTATTTTCCTCATTTCTTGACAGGGCATTAAGGTATTTCCATGTTTTCCACTGTTTCCTGACTCTTCATGAACAATTTAAGCTTTCTGCTTTTTGAGCCAATATTGAGTCGTTTTTATACATACTGCATGACATTTTTCCCTGCATGTCTAGGTGACAGCTCCCCATAGGTTGAGAGGAGATGCTCATATATTAAAGATCTCATCTACCCTGCTGACAAGCTTTTCATGCCATAGCTCTTGCTGGTGAGCTTACTACTCTGTCTTTGTAGGCCATCGTTCTCTTCGATTTCTGTTGCTAAGAAGTGGCTGTTGCAACCAAGCTGTTTATGTACTTGTGCTTTAAAAGGTAATCAGAACTGATAAAAGTCTTTGTTGCTTAAATCCTCCTGTGCAATATCATTCAGGTCCCCTGATAACAGTGGGGGTTACAGGATCTAATCATAAATCTATGGCCATGAATGTCAGTCTTGGTGTATCGTGTAGCTGAGCTGCATATGTCTAGGAATCATTCAGCTCCTGCTGTGTTTGTGCTCAACATCTGAGCCACAAGAGAAGTCTTCCCATAATTCATATTGCTATTGTTATCATTATCGATATTAAAATTTGATGATTTTAATGCTCAGATAATGATTCTCTTTCATTATATTGCCATTTGATATACAGTTTCTGTCATCATGGATTTAATGTTTTTTAATCAAATAAGGGCTTCTCTGTCATCTGCTCATCCTGGTATAATTGAGTAGTATATTTGCCTTTGGATGTTTTACTGCAAAAATGTGACAGGTAGTCAAGTATGCCATTTAGGAACATTAAATAATTCACTCCTCTGAAATTTTATCTAACAGCAGTCATTTTGAAACCCATTAGAATGGGCTGCATCAATAAATAAATAGCACATCAGCCACATTTGCTATTATGCCAAAGTAACAATGTTATATTTAAAAATGTTCAGATATATCTGCTTTCTGAATTTCATGCATCAGAGATCTTTATGCTTCACCATAATCTACACTGCATTTCATTTACTAAATTTCCTATAACCAGAATACTTTTCTAATGCTTTGTCATTGCAGATCCTTCCTTAACTTGTAGAACTATTTAACTGCCATTTCTAAATAGCCTACACTTTTTATTAAAATCTTTAGTGAAAAAAACACAAACACTTGTAAAGCCCCAGGGAAAAGGATGAAAAACAACTTTGGAAGGTCATCTGGTCCAGTCGTCTTTCACCAGAATAAGATTTTCACAAGTTTTCACTGATGCTTGCTCCAGGTCTGAATTGTACCCTGAATCTTTAGTGAAGCAAAATTGGAGTTTTCACCAGTCTGTCCTCCTCCTCGTACACAAAACTGCACACACATGCTATGTGCACCAGAGATTCAGAGGTTGTCAGAGAGCTTTACATATTCTGAACAGGAGCACAGGCTGGATGTCTGGAGTCTAAGCCTCCAGGGTATGCTGTGGCATGTGCGTGCCCTTGATCAACATGCTTCTCAGAAAGGGAATGGCAGAGCCAGGGATACAACTGTCCTCGACCCGCTCACCATTCATTTTCTCTCTTCTTTGCCTTCCAAGGCGGTATCAGTTGTAAGAAACAGTCAGTGGGAACTGGCTAACCTGAGATGGTATGTTGTCTCTTTTTTTGCACTGGAAGATTGAGGGTTGAGGTAGGGTGGCACCTGTCCTGCATAAGGAGCAAATAAGGGGATAAGGATTATGTCACTACTTTTCCTGTGCTGAACTTGTATTGTCAGAATTTTAAATATCATCATCATCAGAGGAGAAAATGAAATTAACTGTTGTCTACAGTTAAAAACTTGTCTTCTGCATTGTGCTTCACCTGGGGAGGCCAGGTCTAGGGTATTACTTTGCATGTAGTTGCAGTATGAAACTGTACAACTCAAGGGGGAACAGAAACCGCTACTGAAAGTGCAGTGGGAATTTATTAGGTGGAAGGCAGATAACGGAAGCAAAATTTGGTCAAAATTTCTGAATTCTCTACCCTTTCAAAATGAAATATACTGGCCCTTGTGATGATTAAGTGTCTTTACTTCTTTTCTCAAAAATGGTGGCCCATAAAAATACAACTTTTCTTTAAAAACAAGAATAATCTTTTGGTACATGTGACACAGAAGCTTGTATTATTGCTGCAATACCTAAGAACTGAAATGTGCCAAAAGTCCTTACTTTTAGAAATGTGCTGGTAGGTTTCCAGAATCTGGTTTTGGATTTCTGGCAGTTGGATATTTTTGTAGAAAATTGACTAACAATCTTACAAGTTTATTATAGTCCCTTTGAAGTTAAGCAATGCTCTGCACATACTGAATTGGTAAGAACAAACTAGGTTGTCAGAGCTTTTATTAGTCTTTCTCCCTGACAACACATCTCACTGACTGTTAAGCAACCAAAATAATTTTGTGCATGATCTGAGACATGATAAACTATCTCTCCATGTTATTGCTGTTCTCTCTCCACTCACAAAGGTGATATTAAATCAGATGGAATCTGAAAGGCAAGCTACAGTTCAGCAGTGTTAGTACAGAGCAAATCATGTAGTATGAATAAGAGCATGACAAAAAAAGGGAGTTCAAAACATTTGCAAGGGAGAGAAGATTTGTTGATCACTCAGCGAAATCTCATGGGGCTGCTGGTGGTTTGCTTCTGTGGAGCCACTGAACAGGGTCAGAACTCTGGAGAAAAAGTCAATTACTCATTTAATGAGGTTTTAAAGTGCCAAAACGTAGAGGGCATTCAGGGTCTTTACTGGAGAGAGCCTGATGTACATTGGCTATATAGAGATATACCTTGTAACTTAAGGACCAGTCATCTTGGTTGCTGTAGATCAAGTGTTTCTTTTCAGATTCATATTGATTTCCTTCTTTATTGAAGGGGGGATATAAGGAAATTGATTTATGTCCCATCTTTTCTTTCTTAGATGCCGGTAGCATTTCTCCCCCCAGCTTTGTAATTTTACTCTCCACTTGTGAAAACTGGTAATAAAGCATTGCCTTTCAGATTTTCAGAAAGTAGATTTGCAAACAATATGCAAGTTACCACAATGTACAGGACATCTTGAAATTGGCCACGCTTTACTTCTACACTGAGGTCTGTGTAGAGTGCTGCTTTTGCCTTAGCTGTGCTATCCTTGCTGTGCTGGTAAACACCGTTAGACAGACGTGGCATATACTGATAAATGTCGCTCTGCTAATGTGGTTTATACCAGCTTTCCCAGTGATATACTTTAAACCAACCAACTGCCTCACTGATAAGCTTCTCTCTACATATAAGCATGTTTTCCAGAGCAAGCATGCATGAACTTCGCACATCTGCCATAGCTGGGTTTCATATCATCAAAACTCTGTGCAGAGAGTACGTAGCACAAATAGTCTTCAGGAAATTAGGTCTCATTCTATCTGATGGATTAGGGCAGTAAATCCAGTGTTGCAACTTCTGAACTCATGCATGGACCAGAAACACATAGATTGTGGTCACAGGTATTTGCTTCACTGAATCTGATCCATCACTTCTGTAGCTGATAAGCTTATATGTGATGTGTCACAGGTTGCATTTTCCTCTTGGTTAAACAGCATTCATTTGTGACATTATAATAACAATACTTCTGGCAGGAAAGTGGTTTTATTTTTCTTAATTGCCAATAGGATAAGTTGTACCATTGATTTTTGTAAAGATCTTCAAAAGAGAGTTTTTGTTCAAATAGATAGCATCATATGGCTGAACAAACCAGCTGCAATAAGAAAGGACAAATGGAAGTTTAAGGGCATGAAATATTTTTTTTTTCCAAATGGAAGAAATATTTCACGCTATAAGTATATTTACCAAATAAAAGTCCTATGGATGCCAAGTGTAAATGAGAACCTAGTCTATCATTAAAATATGATTGCTTCAAATCAAACTTTCCCATTATGACATTATTTTTATCACATTCAGAAAATGATCACAGAAATACTATAAATGCAACAGTGATTGAAAATGTTAATAGAATCCTAACATGTTTCTTTTTATGGCCTTTTCTTGCTAAATTACTTTCCATGTTTCCTTATAGAAAGAGCCAAAACAAAATGAATCTTACTTTACTGATTCTTGTGGTTAAGCAGTGAATTAGAAATATCCTTAAATATTATAGAACTGTAACTAAATCTTTTAAATTCAAAACCATTTCTTTTCCTGGTCTCTGTAACTGTAACATACACTGGATTAACGTGCAAATACACATGATTTCGTAAATACTCATGTCCCCTCTCTCCCTCTCTGCCCCAATGGATTTAACAGCAGGAAATGCCAAAACTTTTTAAGTTTTATCTCATTTCATATCATACTTGTTTGAAGAACAGTGTGTCCATATTCACTATGAAGATGCATCCCCTGTAAGAAGAGATTTGTCCAAGTTGTCCTTAATATAAACCTTTTCTTTGAGCTGCAGAGGCAACTCACCAAAATGCCAGTTACTCCGATCAGAAGAAAATTTGGGGAAAAAAAAAAAAAATCTTCAAATTTCAAAACCTGGGCAGAATACAGTATTCATGTACGGTAGATATTAGGCAGCCTGATCCTACGAGTCTAGCTGTACCAAGTTGCCAGCATATGCACCTTATGCTCATGTTTTCAATGCCCTGAATGCTTTTGAGAGCTTCCTCAGGGTCCGTGGTGGCTCATGGGCAGGAGGCAGAGCTGGTCTTAAGGGTGGTGTTAGGCACCCTGAAAAGACAGCCAGTAACATAATGAGGTTCCAGACTGGGTAAGTGCTACTCAGTGGGTACATCTTTCTTTTCTTCATTAGGTTTGTGTTGTCCAAAATCATCATTTTAATGCATGTTTGCTATGATTGCCTGCATACAGCTAGTCACAACTTCCAGTATGGTAACAATGAATACACAGTTGATAGCTTAATGTAACAAGCAAACTTTAAAAGCCTGAAAGATCTTATGTAGAAAAATGTAACTCTGTAGTATATGTATCGGTAGAGGGCACTTCATAAAGCCAAATCACAAGGAAGCAAATTGTTCTTAACAAGGCATTTTGCAACATGTGCATAGCCATTTGATTTACAGTATAACTTTAACTGATATAAAAGAAATATGTCTTAATTAAACTCTCTTTCATGACCACATTTTCATTTTAGTGTCTGTGTTCCTACTTATCAAATAAAACAATGGATGTTTAATGTACTGCAGTTCTACAGATGCACCCTTGTAACTCTCTTATATTCCTGTAGTTAAAATTCCATTACCAGTTCTAACATAATCTTCTAGTTTATACAAATGTTCACGGAACAAATTGTTGCAGTCTAGTGTGCTGTCAATTAAAGTAAATAAAACCTCAGTAAAAGGTGCAATTGAATTCACCAGTTACAAGGAAATTATTTCCACCTCTTTTTTTTCAGGAGTTGGCATAAAAACCAAGTATGGAAGTAGAGCTCTGCTATTAATATTGTTACCTCAACAGTTTGAACAGTTTTTATGAGGGTGAAAAACATTAGATAAGTTGTCATACTCTGTTGTGTGATCCTGCTTATGACAGAGAAGTATAAACGCCTTTTTTTTCCAGGAATGCCAAAAGAACAAGCAAGCAGTAGGCAGTTACTGACTTTGATCACTCTATTAATAAAGCCCTCTCTGTCTGCTGCTTCTTGTCTTGTTTACAACTACTTCTTCATGTTTTCCAGTGTCTTCCTCGATTTATCACGCACAGATTTTATGCCATACAGAAATAACTATTACGGTGTCTGCATTGGAGGAAACCCACAGTGTAGTACTACGCTGTTATTTTGTTTTTACAGACCAATGTTTATAAATTGTTTTTATTGCTCTGAGTACATTAGCTAAAAAGTAGTCAAAATCCTTCATTACTTTAGAAAGGAGTGTGATTTGTCTTTGGATCAGATCTAAGATAAATATATTTTTCACAAATAAACAGGATGTATAATATAGTTATTNATTATATATAATATGTAGCGGTGTAATATTATAATAATATATAATATTATTTATAAATTAATATACATTATTACATGTGATATACATTTTACACATATCAACTATAATAGAGAAATACATGATAAACTCAATTCCCAAGGTGCTATTCATAAGACCTTCACACAACAATCTGAATTTTTTGATCATATACTTAGTATTGTAGAGAAAAAAAAAAAATAGTGGTCTCTGCTTATAGTAATAAAGAGTCTAACAGTAGTTTAGTCCAAAAAATAACGTGTTTGACTGTGTCACTTAAAAAACCCTCTCGGTGTTGCACAGGAATAGAAAAATGTGAGCTTTAGCTAGCAGATGATTAACTATTCAGGGGAAGCTATGTTTTCTCTTTCTATGTTTTGCCATATCTTTTCCTGTTTTTCTATGTTTACTGTATTTTCTGCTGTCCTCTGTTACGTGTCCTTTACATAGGAAGTGGCAGGTTGTGATTTTGGAGAGTTCAGCTGGCAGCTAGCGCTGTGTTCTAGGCGTGCTCACTTTTCATTTTTTTTATCTTTTTTCCATTTCAGGGGCTGATATGTGTTTCCAATGCTTTTTTCCTAATCCAGAAGCAGACAAGGGTTTGTTTCCAGGGAAATGAGCCTCTCCTTTTTTATTCATCTGTTTCTTAAGGATGGGGAATCAGCCTAGGCATTTAAACCCTGGTATGGGTTGGCTTTTTCACATCTCTTCTATATGTTAGAGTGAGATATATGTCCTCAGCAGATATTCTCAGCAGCCTCCTCATTTACATTGGTCTGTTCCAATGAAACCAGAGACTTGAAATTCCTCTACCATGAAAATAAATGTGGTGTTTGGGTTTAGGGGTTTGGGGTTTTTTTTGAGTTGATTATAATATGTATTATTTCTTTTCTAATAAATATTTGATTCACAGGCATTGCCTGAATGGTTAGATTCAGTAGCCTTTTAAATTTCAGAGTAGTAAAAAGAGCAAGAAAAACATTTATCTAAGGTGTCTTGTTTGGGACTGTTTCAAATATGGGATTATACATTTTAAGAAAAGAGAAGCTACAACTTCATAGCTGCAGAAAGCAAGAGGCGGTGATAAGAGCTGGAAGCAACCCAGGAGAGGCAGAAAAGAGGTACAAGGAAAGAGTGCTACTCCATATACCAAAATAACTTGTTGCGACTCTTCTGTTAATAACATTGTGTTGAAACAGATAAATTTGGGGTATGTTTTTCAATTTAAAAATTAAGTCCATTTGTGCTATAGAATGACAATGAAGTTGTTTTGTTTTGCAGTGTTGTCCTTTGCATCTGCAGGAGGTTCATCTGAGCTACCAATGCTCTTATTGATGTCTTTATTAGGGCTGCAACACTGCTGATTTCTTTGAAGTCTTTCAGACTGACGGAACTCATTACCTTTCATCTTTTTCTGTGTGCTGAGCACTGGCATGGGTTTTCCTGGTGTGGTGGGTTAGCCCTGGCTAATAGCCAAATGCCCACCCAGCCAATTGCTCACTCCCCCTCCTTGGAGGGATGGGGACAGAAAACAGGATGAAAAAGCTCATGAGTTGAGACAAAGACAGGGAGATCACTTACCAGTTACCATCATGGGCAAAACAGACTCGACTTCAGGGAAATTAATTTAATTTATTACCAATTAAAATATAGTAAGATAGTGCAAAACAAAAATAAAAGCTGAAATGCCTTCCCCCCACCCTCCATTTTTTTTCCCCATGCTCAACTTCATTTCTTCACTCCCAATTCCTCTACCTCTTTCACCCCAAACAGCACAGAGGGGTGAGGAAATCCCAGAATGGTTGAGGTTGGAAGGAACCTTTGGAGATCATCCATCTAAATACACCACAAACCTGTGGAAGAAGGCAGCTTATCACTGAATTCGTGTTTGTTACCTACAAGTCATGAAAAGAGAGTAATAGGTAACAGAAACAATCCTCATTTTGGTTTTGTTTGTTTGGGTTGTTTTTTTTTGGGGGGGGNGTTGGTTTTTTTTTTGGGGGGGGGACCATTCTTCTGAGGCTTTTAACAGCTCTGTTCTTCTATTTGGTATTTTCTTTCTTCTTCTATAGTCCTAGCACCATGCTGACTTCAATGAGCACCCAGTGCTTAAGGTTCTTGCAAGAGATCTGCTTTGCTCTCTGCTGTATGCAGCCATCTGGAACAAGACAACACAATTTTCACAGTACCTGGCTAAGATAATGTCTTTTAAGCTGAATTATTAGAGGCATAGCTGCCAGTGCAGAAGAAAAGAGGAGAAACTGAGGGCAGAAAGGAGGAGAGACAG
>VYZV01030307.1:0-21666 GCA_013401275.1 Pandion haliaetus
CCAAGTAACAAGCAATAGGACGAGAGGAAACAGCCCCAAATCGCACCAGGGGCGGTTCAGATTGGATATTAGGAAAAATTTCTTCACTGAAAGGGTTGTCAGGCATTGGAACAGGCTGCCCAGGGAAGAGGTGGAGTCACCATCCCTGGAGGTACTGAAAGACATGTAGATGTGGTGCGTAGGTACATGGTTTAGTGGTGGACTTGGTAGTGTTAGGTTAAAAGTTGGACTCAATGATCTTAAGGGTCTTTTCCAAACTAAATGGTTCTATGATTCTATGACTCCATNGATTCTAACCTATGGGAGAAGGATGGGACCTGTTGTTCCTTTTGCCACCCCATCTCTATCTACCTGTGATCATCAGCAAGAGCCCTTACAGTTTTCATCTTGAGCTTTTTTAAATCATCACAATGCTCTATTCAGTGTATCTGCATACTAAACACTTGCTACCTTTGCATCTCCTTAGGATGTAAGGCTCCTGATTCATTATCCCTAATAATGTGTTGTAAAGTAAGCAGCTGATTCTTGCATTAAATATGCATATATGATAGTAATAGGTGGGCCTGTGTTTCTATGAGCATGGTAGATGTGTTACACTGGGACTCTTTCTGTTCTCTCTTGTAATTTTTACATATAAATTTCTTCAGTGACTTTACTGGATCTTTTCTGGGTTTACATCATTGCCAAGAGCATGCATACCGTTGCAAACTGTATGGATTATTAATGGAAAACCAGCTAAGAACTAAAATAAAGCTCTAGTTATGCTGGACTCGAGATAATTCTCAGCATTTCAGCAAAGTGTAACACACAATGAAATCTCCAAGTTGTCAAGGCTTTAAAGGAGTGGTGGCTAAAAAGGTAGTGAATACAGCAAGAGGTCCAAGCTCTGTGTTAAATTACACCCATGCAAGTCTGTAGTAACTTTAAATGAGGTCACCTGTACCAGATTTACAACGCCTGAGCTAGAGCAGGACCTGACCTAATCTAAGTAAGGGGTGATGCACATCAAAGTTGTTGGCATAAAGGCAATTCAAAAAGTGATTGGAAAATAGCATGAAGTATTTTAAAAAGAAGTTTCTGAGCTGCGTAGGTCAAAGGAAAACTCAAATGTCAGAAATATTATGTCTACAATCCAGGACTGTTTTATATGATAATATGAAGCTACAAATGCTTTCCTCTTAATATTTACAGAAATTGTGTAACTTTCTATTACTTTTTTTCCACTTTAACTTACAAATATATTAGTTTTGGGAAATATTTTACACCACACTACTATATGAAAAATGAGGTGTAAATTAGAGCTGTTTGGAAAACTTTGGCAAAATGCTCATATTTTTTCTTTTTTTGACAACTACAGCTTCAATTTTCAACACTGACTTAAATAAAAACATACTCTAAATAGGTATCAGTACTTTACATAACTGTGTAGCTGCTGTTGAAGTAAATTTTCTCACCACTTTTGGATGTGAATTTTGCATAAGAAAAGATGCAAATTCAGACTCCGCACACATTCCTACAGACAGCTCAGGACAGGGTTTGGATCAAGATTTAATTGTCATCATCTTTGCTTTTACTTTTTTTGAATCCAGTGTAAGAGAATGTGTTAATCCAAAGGAATTAGAAGGATAGAAAGAGTACAGAGCCAGTTTTGACATGCAGGTTTTTTTCTGTAGACTAACAGATATAGTTAAATTAAGGAGTTTGCTTTTTTAACATAGTTACTGAGTATCGTGTTGTGTCTTAATCTACTTCTGAAGCATGTATAGCAGCTGTGCTTTGTTAGCTTCAAGTTATTATGAATGTAGAATATAGTCTTGTTTTGTGAGTAGGAATACTGAATGTTCAACAAAATGTGATGCCTGTAATTTGTTTGTTATTTTTTTTTCTTTCCATGTAAAATGATATTCCCATTCTCATTCTGCCTCTAGCCCTTGCTATGAAAAATTAATACACAAGACCTATAAAGATCGCTGTGCTCTCAAATGGGCCTCTTCTAAGATCTGCTGACTGACTGCACTTCCTTTGCACCTCAGCATTGTAAATGTTGAGCTTCTCTATTAATAGACCCGCCACGTCCTAAAAAGAGGGGTTATATTTTAAGTAAACTCAAGTTTTTAGGCACACTTCTAATGCACCATACGCCAGCTGTCAAACAACTGGCAGTGAGAGAAGACAGTTCTCTTCAGAGTGGGAGTCAGTTAATGGACATCACTGTGAGGAACCCATGAAGTTAGTGCACTTTATATCTTATCCGTGGAAAAAAAACTTGTGGTAGGTATATCTGTGTTGTGGCTTGCAAACTAGTATGGATATACGTTGCTTAGGTGTTGGAGGGACAGTGCTTGTTATGTACTAATTCATTCTGTCAAAATGAGCTAAAATACCACCAGGACCAGAGTGTCCCCTCTCTAAGGTAGCTCAGCACTGTTACTACTGCACTGCATAATTTGCAATACCAAGTATTAACCACAATCCCCAGTGTTGCCAACTATTTTAAGCATATTTGTGAGGTATGTTTTGAGTTCTTAAGGAGTGTATCCTGGAGCTGTGGGATTCCAAGGGTGTTTCAGTTTTCAATTAAAACAAAAAATTCTCATCAATGGAGAAAAGTGTGAAACTGAGTTGTAGTAATCATCACAAGCAGGTGAATAAACAGGGTCTATTTATTCTTTTAAAAATATCATGCCTTTTAGACTAACGCTGGGAGACCTGATGTAAAATTAGGTTAGAAAAATCTCTAGTTGTCTTCACAAATCACACAATAATTTTGGTTGGAGGAGACATCTGAAGGTAATCTAGTCCAACCTCCTGCCTGAAGCAGGATCAGCTAGATCAGGTTGCCCAGGGACTTGTCCGGTTCAGTTTTGAGTATCTCCAAGACAGGAGGTTTTGCAACCACTCTGGTCCCTTGTTGCAGTATTTTGACAATCCTCATGGTGCTCTTTCTTTCCTTATACCAAGCTGAAATTTCCCTTGCTGCAACTGTTGCTTCTCATCCTATCCCTTTAGACCTCAACTACGTTAAGTAGCTGTGGACAGCAGTAAGATTTCCTCCTTCCTTCCCCCTTTTCTTCTTAAGACCATGTAAACCCAGTACCCTCAACCTGGTCTTGTATCCCGTGTCCTTCAGCCTCCTGACTATCTTGATGGCCTTCTCTGGATTCCCTCCAATATATCAGCATCTTCTGTGCTGGTAACTGGACACATGAATCCAAGTGAAAGTCTAAAGCTAAGCAAGACCCAATTTCCAATCATACTGGCTGGGATTCTTCTCTACGAACGTCAGGACTCTCATCTACACCTGAATGGGTCACTCCATTCTTTTTGCAGCCAGTGGAAAGAAATAGGTCGTTCCAGAGTGCTATTTGCCTTTCTCTTTCAGCTGTCTACTTTAGGATGAGATGCTTTGTGTCCCAGAGGGACCATTTCTCTGCACTGATTATGAAAGCAACACATTCAACTGTTTATATCTACACTGTATTTCTCTAAAGTTAGGTGAGAGAATTCCCAGCGTGAGTCTTTGCGGGCAAGAGATGGTAACTAGTCTAAATTATAATATTGCTGCTAATGATCACAATCGCGCTCCTGAGCAAAATGCATGAACATTCTTGACTAAACAAATGTTGTCTTTGGAGTTTACTTATTTCTGTCACTTTGCAGGCACGGTGAGATAAATAATGAAGGATTAAGATGGGCTTTCAGTGAACAGTTGCAAAGTTCATATCCTAAAAAGGTTTATGTCTTTTGTTTAAATGAAGACACTCTCATTTAGTAAGGAATTCTGCAAATTTTATATTAGCTATGCTTTGAACACACAAGCACTGCCCTTCATGTCAGAGAGCTAAGCCACGGGATGGCAGAAGACAGGTAACTGGGTCTTGGCTGAAGATGAGACATGTGGGTGAGCTGGGGGTGGGGGGTGGCTGAAGAAAGAGCATGGTAATCCTGACATCTCTACTATAAGGCATCTTGAAGTCCACCATATGTTACCATACGTCACTACTGCTTGCATAAAACTGCAACACTGATCAAGCTTTTGGAATTAAATTATAATTAATCTAAGCAGGCACCATGCACTGAATCATGAGCCATACCCTGGATTCTCAAAAATACTTAGCATTCCTAGTGGCAACTGACTATTTCCTTGCAATAAGATGCTGATTTAATCAAATATGTTGGTCCTGTAAACAGCAGCTTTTACCAGCCTTCACTGGTCAGGAGCTTTCCCCTTCCTTTCACGGATTGTTCAAAGCAGTCTTCCACCACAGGCTGTAGGATATTGGAGATGATTTGGTACTTTTTCAGAAAAAAAATATTCATTCAGGCTGGCAAATATACAGGGAATAACAGTTTATTGTACCTGTACATATTTGTTGGACTGAGTGCAAAGATGAGATGGTGAAATATAATGGCCTGTGATATACAGCAGGTCAGGCTAAATGATGTAATAGGTTTCTTCTGAATACATGAATTGCTGGGCTGTGTGCCAGAAGCCAGACAGACTCCTGGTGTTCCCACAAGTCACTATATTCATCTATCCCTGCCCTCCTGAACTCTGTGGTGAAACTCCCATTTGCATAATTTAGAGCAGGATATTGATGTGGGTAGTTAATACTAAAATGAAAAGTACAACAAACCTTGTTGGGAACCTCTGAATTGCTGGTAAGCGGAGACACAGCTAAGGCTAAATAGGTCCCCAAATCCTGCTAAACTAGAAAGTTCACTCTAAAGGATTTAGGCTCCATGGGGTCAGTGCCCTTGGTTTTTACTTCTCTGCTGCCAGTTCCTGGCCGCTCTCTGGCACGGGACTGCCAGCTACGTCTTGTACTCTGCGGTGCACTGCTGAGCAGGGCCCCTCTGGACTGCTTAGAGGGGCCTCTCCTGACATCGCTGCTTGGCGCTGAGCAGTATTTGCATTACAAGCTGCAGTTTCAGGTTGTAACTCAGCTGATCCCTGAATCCCTGGCAGTATGGTTGTCTTCTCCTGCCCCCCTGCTCTTGCACCAGTGCTGCTGCTCATCTGGATCCACAGTCAGACAAGTTAATTATAGTCAGAAAAGTATTCACTTTTTCTCCAACAATATAGGTCCTGTGTCAGCTCACCTTAGGATTAGACCTGTGCCAAGGATGGCACAAAGTAAACAGCAGAAATATATGTCTGTGACTGAGGAATAGGAACAGGACTGCCCCTTTTGCAAAAGGGCATTTGATGAGGCTGACTGTGACATGAAACTGCATTTTCAGGGCGGCAGGCTAGTGGTGAAATTCTGTGCAGCAAGACTCATGGTAAAAGCAGTGCCCCAGGCTGCGTTCAACTTATTGTGTCGCCTAGTTTCCTAACTTCTAATGAGCTTTTCAGAGTTGGACTTCACTTTATTCATTAATATATAGGGAAGGAGGTAGGCTCTTTAGTGACTTGAGCATTTTTCTCCCCTGGAAGCCCTGGCACTAATGGTGCCAGTCCAGACATCTCTCAGATGTACTCTGAATACAAAATTTCAGCTTTGTATGATTAGCTCCAGACTACTGTGGTGCAATCTCCCTTCTCTTCTGGAGAGGGTGCTGTGACAGACCAGGAACTTTTTATCAGGCGTTATCTTCTTAGAAAGGTGTTGTAAAACACAGGTGGTTTCCAAATATAAGTACTATCCTGGAAACTGGTGGGAAGAAGAGGACACGGTTTTCTCTGCCCACTTTGTTGAGATAGAACCACACAATAATTTAGGTGGGAAGAAAAGGGCTCTGGTCCAACCCTTTTCTCAGAGCAGGGCCAACTTAGATCAGGTTGCTCAGGGCCTTCTTAGCTGGAGATTTTGCAGCCTCTCTGGTCTCCTTTTGGGTATTTGACCACCATCATGGTGATTTTTCCCCCCTTACATTGAGTAGGCATTTCCCGCTTTGCCTGTTGTACTTTTGCTGTGCAAGTCTGAGAAGTCTTGTCCCATCCTTCCTATACCCACCAGTTAAGTTGTTGAAGGCAGAAATAAGACGCTCATTTAGCCTTTTCTTTTTAAGGCTGAACAAACCTGATTATTTTAGTCTGTCCTTGTAGGGAAACTTGCTTTAGAGACCTTCAGGAAATGGTAAGCCAGACTTCAGACTATCCAATGTGCTTCAAAGAAAACCTTCAGTTTTGTTGAAGGTTTCTAATTCCCTCAGTACCTGGATTTGGTTGATGGTTGCACTCAATGATCTTAAAGGTCTTTTCCAACCTAAATGTTTTTATGATTCTGTGTTTCTATTTTCCCAAATAAACATCAGTGACACCGATTTATAATTTTTTTTACAATTTCTTAAATTTTATAATTTAAATTTTTAAATCAAATGCCCTTCCCTATCTTTTAGGTTTGGTTGTTTTTCTGACAAGTATTTTAAAAGAAACACTGTTTTATTCTGCATAGAGTAGCAGATACAATATGCTAGGAAGACGAGCATTTCTCCTGTTTAAGCTGTTCAGAAGACTTTGGTTTGGTTTCTGTTATTTGTTTTATTCACAACAGAAGACTTGAGATACTGATAATCTGAGGAGATGAGACTGCTCAGGCATGTTAGATCTTTAACAGCTGTTTCTTGTGCAGCTGCTGTCAGGGCTGGGCTCTGCTCTGACTCAAGCCATGGTAAAAGATAGTTCAAGTTTTTCTGTTTTCTAGCTTGACAAATGTTAAAAGGCTTGACCTCATGTGACACAGCAGAAATATCTGAATTGCTACTATGATTCACTTTCAGATATTACATTTTTTTCTTCCTGAAAGCATTTGATAAGCCATTCTCTCCAGATATGTTCACATTGGCTTGAATCCCTCTGGCTAAGAGCTTAAGTTTTTTACCTGCTTCCAGGGTTTGTACACAAAATCATTTATTCTCTTGGTTCTCTGGTTTCTTTCCCCCCAGTTGTCCATTGCTTACTGGATCTTATTTTTCTTGGGAGCCATATATACTGCTGCAGCAGGGTGATGGACTGACACCTCATCCACAGCTTAACTCTGACTTTTTGCCAGTACTTTTCCCAATTGTTCAGTGAAATAAATATTGTGGATGCTAGTTCTGTTTGAGCTGGGCACAAGGTAGCTGCAAAAACAGTCATTGTCCGTGATGCTTTGGTTTTTCAGCCTTTTATATGGAAAGATATATTTATTTGTATGTACAGAAAGGTAGCATTTTACTTAAATAAATGAATAATCATATATTCTATACTGCTCGTGATGGTCTTCTAAGAGAGAGAAAGATCTGCTATACAGAATAAAAAATGATAGTGCCGAGCAATGCATTGGTAGAAATAACACATATCAATCTTGTATTTTCCTAAACTGAAACATGTGTTTCCCACAGCACCTAAGGGACTTAGAAGCACAAGACACATCGAACATCTCACAGTCTATTTAATCAAGTTAATTCCAGACCTAATTCAATGACTAAAGGCAGTTGCAACAGAGAAAAGTTTCCCATGTGTTAAAAGTACTTGAAAAAATTGGAGTGGCTCCAGTGCTGGGTAGAGCTGCAACTTTTGTTTTTCAATCTTTTTGCTTGCTACAGAAGTTAGCTTTGCAGGTATTTTTAGGCACAAACTGAGGCTAAATGTGGACTTGTGTGAAAGAGTGCTTTAATGAGTTAAGGTACATTTCAGATATACAGCTGAGGCTCTCTGCTCTTGAGGCGGTCACTCATTTCTGGCCATGCATGTTGGCTTTGGCATTCATTGGTCCCTTGCTGGGGTAATTTGACTTGCTGAGCTACAAGAAAAGTAACTCCCCCCACCAAAGTATGTAATATTCTGCCAAATTAATGAGTTGAATTACCTCAGAAAAATGCCTGGTAAGCATGAAAGCTGGTTCAAGGAATGAAGCTGGAAGAGGTGTCTGGTGTGGGGTCAAGGAAGTGTACGGAAAGGCGGGATGGGGGAGCGGGTCCACTCCTTCAGGTAGCAGCAGGCTGTTCAGTTGGCTTGCACTCAAACTTTGGCCAAGCAGAACTTGCCTTTCATTTTCTGTTTTGCCAGGTTTCTGCCTTGAATGGGCCAAAAAAATTGATATGTGCATGAAGTTTGCAGTTTCATGCAGGCACAAATGACTGAGTTTTATTAGTTGTTTTGAAGTGATATTCATATAACTTCCTTTTCCTTACAAAATCTCTGCAGATACCTTCATCCTTCCCCTGCAACCAGTCCTACAGGCAAGACTCTTGCTCTGCATTACTGATTTATTACATATGGTCTTTCTGTAGCTAACATCAGTATTAATATTTAAATAGCGATCCATCATATCTTTCCAACAAATAAAGCGCAAATGTTCTCATTCTGATCTCGCTTACCCTGGGATAAATTTCACTGGATGTAAACATTACACCAGTGTAAAATTGCTGGAGTTAGATGAAAAATGGGAATGGCAGAGAGTAATTATAATAAAAAGGCACGAGATCATCCTTTGAACTGTAGAATATTAAAAGGGTCTATTGTTGACATGAAATTTTTAGATAATGAGCATGCAGGCTCCCCCTGCCACTGTCAGCGTGACACATATTTGAGAGGATCTTGCTCAGTCTGTGCACTGGATTAGAAATCAGCTGTCATTAAGGAGCGTTTCGCAGTGTGAAAGGTTCCTGAGTGTGATGGTGCATGCGAGAGGCAGCCGTGGGGATTAAGCTGGCTGGTAACAAGCATTTGTATTTACCAGTCTGGTTAACTTCAGATCAGCCTTCTAAACATTTCCATGGAAACAAGGGAAGTTTTGGTTCACTGTAAGTGGCTTAATTTACTTTCTAACTGCATTAAAAATAGAATACTAAACAGAGACAAAACTAACTCTGAAACATATTTTTGATTATATGATTTTAATCAGTCATGGCATTCAGTGATTGCTTTTCCATACCTCCTGCCTGCAGTTATGGGTGAAGCATTCATTGAGCAGTTGCTCCTTGAATCTGCAGCGGCATGAATTTATAAGTCAGGAAAAGGACATGGAACAGTTGAGGGTCTTAAATCTTTAATTTTGGTAGAAAACAATTCAATGCCTTTGTTTGTAAGCTTTTCTGGTTTTTTACAAGGCATGAAACTCAAGAGATTGGAACGTGCTTACATCCTGGAGACTTCTTATGTATCTACTATTTTACTGAAACATCGTGTGTAAATTTTGGTGTGACAGAATAGTCACTTGTCCAGTCAAAGATATAAAAGACATATTGATGTCCTCATATACAAAAGTACTAAACTGTTTACCCTTTGCATAAGCATCTTTAAAGTCACATTATAAAAAACTAGTTTTAAGTAGATTTTTTCCTGGATTTCTAGGAAGAAGTTCAGGTTTCCATACAAATAGAGGTGCATCAGAGTGGAAACATCCTAAACTTCTTGTAAAGCAGCAAAGTGAGGGGAACTGTAAGCTGACTCACGCGGGTGAGGTCCTTGCTCAAAGTGCCTGTCTGTCTCTCAGGCTCTATGCACCCAGACAAATTGTTCGTGTGACTCAGGAGGTGTTTTCGAGTAGAAGTGATTCTTACTCCTGTAATGCTGATAATTGGTAAATATATGAGCTGCTTGAACAAAACCAACTTTAATTATGCATGAATGACGATCAGTCTGGAAATCAATTTTGCTGACTCACACTCAAAATTTAGCATTATTCTTGGAATTTCAATATTTCTGAGTTTTTATCTTAAGTTATATTCTAAGAGCAGTCAGAAGCAGCAGGGAAATTGTCCTTGATGTTTATCTGAGCATTGGAAATGAGTATAGCCTCGCATCTATAACATTAGAGAGGAGATTTTCCTTCCCCCTGGGGAATGGAGCTAACAGTGCTCTCCGTATTAATAAGAAATAAGAAATACTCCGTGGTTTGTTCAATGTCACAAAGGCTTTTTGTGGTTGAGGGAATTAAGTCCATGTTATCTGAAAGGTTGATCTCAAACTTAACTTTTCACACTTTTCCCATTGCTCATCACTTTCATCAACAACGGATGAGCTCTGTCTATCCGGTCTACCTAGAGAAGCAAAAAAGTGTCATCTACTAAACTCTGGGGCATTCTGATAATAAACCATAACTAAGAATTTCTGTTTCTATAGAAAATACAGTCAACCTTAGTTATTAAAACATGTTGTAACAGGTGGCTGGGCTTCCGGCTCCATTCCATACCTCCCTGGACAGGAATGCGTGCAGCTGACTGCAAGCAGCTGTGTGTGCACTTGGAGAACTCTGACACGCCTGCAGCTCTGCAAGTGCCTTTAATCAACAGCAGAAGCAGGCAGAGAAATGCAAAGACAATGTGACCAAAATACCTGAACAAACTGGACTCTGATCTTGCTGACATATGCTTAAAAGTGAGCATGGAGTATAACACTTTAAAATGTTTTGAGTTTTTGTGTAAACTCTACTCCAGCTGTTGGAGTCAGAAAAAATAGCAAAAGGATGTTAAGTTTTGTACAAAACAAAAGGTAGGATGCTTGTCCTCATGAGTGCAAAGAAAAGGTTTGCAAACAGGAATGCAATGTAGAAAAAAGCGCAAAACTAGAAATCTGTAGCGTGCAATGACACTGTGAGTATCCCCAGATGGGACCATTCATGTGTAGAGGCTGAGACCCGTATTTTTTTAATAATACTTTCTTCCCTTCTCAGCACAAAATATAATTTCTCATTTTTAACATGTGTTGCTATAGTGACTTGTTTCTCTGTTAAAGCTTCTTTATGTCCATACAAACAGAGGTCCTAAGCCTTCCCAGAGAAGTGTGTGGGCTGGGGCTGGAGGCAGAATGAAAATTATTTTCTGTGTACAGCAGTCATTTGAGTAGTTCTGCTGAGGTAAAGGAGAGAGATCGTAAGCTTTCATTATTAAATTGTATCGGGAGCAAAGCAAGCTAAGGAAATACACTGAGTGGAACAACAGAGCACTGAAAAAGTGTAACGATCCTCAAATGGTTTGGAAATAGAAAGAACAACTGGGGACGGTTTAAAATATGTGAGTTTTTCTGTGTGAACAACAGGTGTGAGCAAAATGCAAGTCAGTCAGAAGGTAGCTTTGTTCTTGACAATGGATTTTGGAGGCTCTTGTGGTTTTCATAATACCCAGATATCTCAGGCAGAGGCTGGCTGTGAAACTATTATATAGAAATCTGAAGTATATTAAGCTCCAAGGAAAATGATACTGTCACAGAAGTTGCTGCAAAGAGGGTTTTCTTCCTCTTAGCACAGACCATAAGGTGACAACAGCAGCATTAGACCTGAGGGCTTTTCCATATGGGTAGCAGGCAAGTCTGCAGTCCATTGAGTGAAGAGATGGAGCTTATGTTAGTTTTAAGTTCAACACAGGTGAATAAGCAAACGTGGTGGAATGATGAAAAAAGAGCCAAGATTGCAATGGAGGTGCACAAAGAGCAGTTGGGTACTGGTTTGTGATCTCCTTCCAGCATGATCCTCTAAGCATCTGTAGTCTTCAGAGAGCTTTGTGGGGTCCAGTACCACCAGGAGAAGCTGGATGGACAGACCTGAGTGACTGTGAGGTCTGCTCCTTCACCTTGTCCTCTCATGGCTCTGGGCAGTGCACCATGGGGCACCATCCACCACCTCCTTGGAGACCTTTGAGGAACAGGAGGTGCTTTATTCAGTGTCTGCACTCTGGTCTCCCATCAGTCCATTTTTGAGCCTGTAATCTGAACTCTTCTTTTTTTTTTCCCCCAGTTGTTTCCACCAGTATTAATTAGTCTTTCTCCTCAGGGTTTCTTTTCTATTTAGCCTTCCTGGAAGGGCTTGGATGTTTTTCTCTGTGAGAAAAATGTCCGCCAGATTTGCTAGGCATTTTTAACCAAGCAAAGTGCTGGTCAGTCCTCATTGTTGATCAAATCACTAGATTATCCACAAATAAATAGAAGACTGAAACATCTCCCTTTTATAAATTGGTGTCTGGGATTTTGTCTACTACTGGAATTAATTTCTGATGGCTATTATTGTTCCACTTCAAAATAATTAGTTTTATCTTCTACTTAGAAAATATAAATAAAGCAGTTCTTTTTGACTAGATATTGTCAGGACACAGGGAAGCTAAACTTACTGGCATTGAGAAGAGTTCCTATTTATTAACTTAAAAACTGCTTCTGTAATCTGTCTAGGAATGTCTGGATAAAAATAACAATTTATGCTTATAGAAAATAATATATTTTGGTTTCTAACAAAATGCATAATTTAATTCTAACTGATCTTAAGCATGAATTTCACAAGCAGGGATCCCAGTGCATTATTTCCCTTTTTTTTTTTTCATTGAAAAAGGCTTTTTGTTGTAGGCCCTTGTTTGCTGTCATCAAGTGGAAGCACAGCTCTTCCTATTCCCTGCTCCCAGTATCAAACATACGCAATTGTACGGGTCCCTGAACAGATACAAAGTCAGCTGTTACAAAAGCTGAAAGTCATGTTCACGTACTTCAAAGACTTCTTTCAAACTTGTTTAAATGTTTTGAGAGCTTCTTTAATACAAGATTAACCTATGGCAAAATTTATTAACCTTTGATTTACATTCCTCATTTGATTTGCATTCCTCTTCTAAGTTATCAGTTTCTAATTTAGTTTTTCAATTTGAACCTCTGAATTAAATAGAGATATGGGGCCAGACTCTTAGCTGATGCACACTGACTTGTGTTAGTTCTCAACATCTGAAAATCTGTCTTCTTACATCTCCTATAGATTTTCCCAAATGAGATGTTACTGTTTTCATTCTAGAACTTTATTTTCAGTTGTATTAGTAACATCTGGCATTAACTTCATCTTGCTGTGACGGGCAATTGCTAGTTTTGAATTCAGCTGTGAACAAGCACAATATTGTTCACTTCAGTTGAGCTACATTTGCTTTTAGCATGGCGAACTGTCTGAGGAGAGTCCAAAAAATGATTTAGATTTGACGTTAATGAGGTGATGCTCTGTATTGCTTCACAGCTGTGGTCTTTTCAGACAGTATTAGGAAGCTCCTACCTTCTCCACTTGTGTTTGCAAATCCTATAAAGCAAACCAGCCCATCCTTCCTTCCTCTGAAAAAATGGACTTACACCAAGAAACAATGAACTAATATGAACCTGACAAATATGGAAAGTCTTCTCACTGGAGGCCTGTCTGTATTAACCATTAACCTAATGGTCTCTGCTGGCAGGGTTGGATCAATGTCCCTTTAAAAGGCATGACTATACTCAGAAAAATTGTCTTCAGGAAAAAATCAGGCAGCAGCCCTTCTTCTTCGTAGTTCCAGTTTTTGTATGTTGAGTCGTATCTGCCAATTGTAATGGCAGTATCTTTTCGTCTTAGTGGTCCTGCTGAGCTGGAAACACTTTGAGAGAGGGAACTGAGTTCTAGTCTTTTCCATGTGCTGTTAGTGGAATATTTTACTAAGTGCCAGGTGTGAGGCCAAACATTTCATCTGGAAATAGACCCTGATGGAATCACTGACCTTGTTACTCTAAGAGATTTGCACCTGGTCAGAGGAGTTATTATGGAAGGGATGCAGCCTCATTTGGATGGTGTACTGAGTTTCAGGGCTGACTTTAAAACCAGTGGTACAGAGTTGTGAAAAGCAAAATGAAGGAGGACAAAGGTGAAGGAGCTGGAGAAACACGTGAAGTGGGCCCACATCAGGCACTGACTGCTACTCGTGACGTTTTGCAGAAGCTTGCTGGGTGAGGCTGAGATGGAATGAAAATTAGAATAAAATGAGCAAGGAGAAAGCCCAAAGGGTTAGAGAAGATGATCTTGTTTTAGGAAAGAAATGCAAACTCGGATAGGGAACGTGGACCTGATTTTATAATATTATGTCCAATATAGCACCTCAGGTTTCTTAAACTGAGACTTTGGAGAAAAGTGATGTTGTAGAGTAACTGAAAGCTACGGAACAAGAGCAGGTGCTCTGGGTTAAACACCACCACTGGAGCTGCAAGGTTTACCAAGGATTCAAGTTTCTGTGACATGAAGTGGAGTCTCTATCCGCTGTTCTGTGGTGGGCTTATCCTTACCAATGTGGGCTAATCCTGTAGTATCTGAGCCAGGGTGACCTGCCACTGCACAGGGAGAGAAGAATGGGGCCCATACAGTCACTCTACAACAAGTTCAGAACTGGAGATTTTCAACCTAAAACTTATTTTCCCTTTTGCAGTTAGGAGAAGGAAGATGAGTGTCTCCTTCAAGCTGGAGGCCTGGTTTTGTTCAACAGTGGGTTTAAATTAACCTCATTATAAGTGGGAGCTTGATAGCTTTTTTAATGCAGAAATTTGTCTGTTTAGTTAAGATGGCTTCTTCTGTTCAACTGCTGCTAATTAGCATCCATCATTAACTGGTCCAGAGCTTGCAGCTCTATTCATTTAAATGATTGTTAATGGGAACTACACCCATTGAGATATTGGGTCAAATGCCAGTTTAATGAGGATGTGTTGGTTATTTCACTGTAAGTGAAGCTCTGTTCATCTGTAGAGAGAGTTAAAGGTTTCTCTCCTTTCTCACTAAATAATTTGCTGAAACTGTGATCCTGAGTATATTAAATTAAAAGAAAGCCCATCAACACTAGAGAAATCCATTAAGAAAGTGGGAGTAATAGAGAAATAGAAGAACGATCTTACAGATTAAATTAGGTAAGAGCACAAATATTTAGCTATTAAAGCCAATCTTTGGTTTTATTACGAATTTTCAAAAGCTGGTTTCTTCTAACAGGTACCATTTCCACAGCTCTAGAGAATGAAGTCTTTATCCACTGAGGCAATGCAGCACAGAGAAGCAACACAGCAACTGTGACAACCTCTGTTTTTGAATGACGCCTTGCAGATTGAACCAGGGAGCTGCAGAGTCGAAAGCAAGAATTGCTGTTGCATGAGCAGAAGACATTGCCAGCTTGCTTTGCCTGACTTCGTAGTGCAGAACCAGTGAATTATGCCAGCTCTCAACCCTCCCCCCTGTGAAGATAAGCCTTAGCCCGGCGGTACGCTTCCCTGGAGAGGAAGGGCAGTGCCGCTGGCTGGCTACTTTGGCTGCAGTATTTCTATAGCGAATCCCGAAAAGTGGCAGTGGGCACATGGCAACAGTCTGATAGTGTTTGTCCAGCCATAAGGCCACAAGCCCAATAATTCCTCTCCATCCATACCCTTCCAAGGAGTTACATAAGTAGGAAATTTTAAGTGCATGAAGCCAAAAATATGAAAGAATACAGAACAGATGAAGTGAGAGATTTTGTCTTAAAATAAAACTTTCTCTTCTGATTCTGATTTAGACTTTCTTCAGTCTAACTGGCATTCCCTTACCTGCCTTCAATAAAGTCTTCAGTGGCTCTTACCAAGCCTCTGTATGTGCCTCATTGACCTTCAGCTGGTCTTGATGGCATTGACCATACCCTTTTCCCAGGATGTTCTTCCTCTTTAGTGACTCTAACGTCTTTTTGAATTGCATTTTGTGATCTTGTCACATTTTCCTTCACATTTATCACATTTTGTCACTTTTTGTCACATTTTGAATCACATTTTCTCATCTTCTGACCCTCCTCCTGCTTTCCGTGAAGATGCCACAAAGCCCTGCTGTTGATCTTCTTTTACTCCTTTTTTCCTTGTTTCTTGGTATTGTTGTCCACAAACACAAATTTATCTTATCATGTCTATGTTGATGGGTCACAAACTTGCTTGCCTACTCCAGGCCATTTTTATTCTCTCCAAAGAGTGGTCTGGGTTTGCTTTTCTGACAGGTCTGACTGACATCTATATATCAATTCAAGCCACCATCAACAGATGACTAATGTTATTATTTTCCATTGCTCTATTTTTTGGTCTCTGTTCAAGGGAAAAGTCATGAAAAGTGGGCTTTCCTGTACGCAGTTCAGTTGGATCTTGCAAATCCTTCTGCATACCTTCTTTTAAGGATGTAGTGTTTTTGTAACTGTAAATAGCTAAAGTCTTATCCTGTCTCTTATCACCTGGCATCTCACTTACTGAAGAGTCTTTTCTCCAGCTTTCTCCCATTGAAATTAATTCAAAATTCACATGCAGAGGCATTTTCCTACCTCAGTACATTGACAATATCACCACCTTCCTGCATATTTCTATTAGTTCCTATATCTCTGTTTATACAACATAATCTTGTTTTCATTTTGAGCAACCTTCTTGTCTCATTCCCACATGGCTTGTCATCTCTTGTTCGTTTTTAAATGTCAGGTTCCATCTTTGATGGGCTGATGATGCCAGCTCCCTTTCTCTTGTTTTTACATCTTCAAATCATCACCTTTCCTGTGCTTACCCTCATGTTTGGAAGGAGCTCTCTGAAACAGCAACAAAGCAACTTTCAAGTCATTTTAGAAGTCTTTTTTTCCTGTGATGCCTTACAGAAACTTTGACAAGTTGATAGTGTGCCAAGGCAGATCCTTTTCATGCTGACTGATATTTCTTGTATTCCCTGGCTGTCTGGGAGCCTCAGATGTTTTCTGTTTCAAACAGGGATTTTCTTTTTGAGTCACCTATCTCAACAAGGCCCTGGTCCATGATCTGAGGGACACTGAAATAATCTTCATTCTAGGCACAGATGAGGAACCATCTCAAGCCTGTGCCTCTTTGTCTTTCTCTTTTCCTCCTCTGCCCCCACCCACACTACAACCCTGTTCATCTCAGCTTCATGATATTAGTGATAGAGCCAAGATGAGGCCACGACTCCTAGAAACTAGCAAGTTGGGCATCACCTAATGGTAAACAATATAATATTTTTGGTTACTGTTTGCCACAGCTTCTGTTGGACCTGAGACAGGTAGAAGTAAAAAATGGGTTTTGCACATCAGCGAAGAAGTCTTAGTGGCTTAACTGGTTACAGCAAATGACCTCTGAGGGACTGGTTCCTGCAGAAGTGGTTTTCACAAGTGCCTTTATCTACTTGCTCTCCAGATGTGGGAGAACAGGACCTGAGCACTGGGGACATTCTGTGCAGCTTGAAAAAAAGGGTTCTTTTCAGAAAGTCTGTAGTTGTCCTGAGCAAGCTGAAGAGCACGAGTGTGAGATGGATAGATGACATGTACCTTGAAAAGTTTATTGCAAGACCAGAATCCCTTTATATTCTTCATATAAGACTATAACCAATGTTAAAACCTTGCATTTTTTTCTTAGGTACAATTCAAATAATTTTTTCCCCTTAGGTAGCTCTAGCCAGTGATGCATCTGTCCATGGGAATCTTGCAGCAGACCCACATTTCATGCCAGATGCCCTCAGCTTCATGGTGCACTCAGAGCATTGGTCCAACCACCTGTTGGTGGGTGCCATAGCTGAGGGTGGCTCATGAAGTTGCTGATCCTGGAAAGCCTGAGGTTGAATGTCAGTATGTCATATTTCTAAACAAAGCAGACTTTCAGAGGGAGTTGGTTTTATAGAGGGTGTGAAAGAAGGAGGGAGGCCTTGATTAGGTTGCTTGAGCAAAGAAAATAGGAGGAAAAAATCTCTGAAATTGATGCAGGAATACAGCACATGAATTCTTACTGAAGTCAGTAGGGAAGAGTCTGAATTTTGAAATTCAAAGAAAATGCTATTAAAACTGAACTATATAACTCCTCTTTCTTTTTTAAAGTTAAGTCATCTCTTTTTTTTATCTCCAGAGTGACAAAGCCATTTGGGTTTTATTGACCAGTGTGTCTTGATCTGCCTGATGACATTTCCAAGATTAATGTGTCTTGTTTCTTGACAATGCATAGGCTTCATGATGCATCACAATTAACCACTGCTACTTTGTATAACAAGGAGGGACTCTTTATCTGCAACTGCATGACTTCTATCTGCATTTCAAATGGCAAGTAAACAGACAGGTCCCCTATCCACTTCTCTCATCTACCTTTTTGAAGTGAAAAAAAATTGAAATACTTGCTTAGGTTCCCAGTAAGATGCAGCATATTTTGGAGAGCAAATTGGACTGGAAATATAAACAATGGAAAAACACTAACCAAACCCCACAGTGTATAAGACACAGAACACACAAGCAGCTCCCATTATTATAAATACTTGACTTTGTAGCTTTTATTTATTTGTGTTGGTAGAAATGTCAAATTAATATTTATAAGCTCTCTTTAGTGCATTTGCAAGGTTTTTGTTCGCTTTCGGTATAAATTGTCAGGCTAACACTGTTGTTCAGGATTGTCAAAGTATGTTTTCTAAACTCAGTGGGAGTTTCGTATTTGACCCAATTCTGCAGGGATGTACTGTTGTGCTTAACTCAAAATTGTGAGTGATCCATTTGTCTTTAACATGACTCTTCACATGTGTAAAGTTAAACTTGTGTGCATTTCCCTGAAGCCACAGTTTTTGTCATAATTATTTCAATATCATTTGTCATAATAACTTTAGAAACATCTCAGCAACAGGCTCAGTTAGAATTTTTTTTGCTGTTTTAATTAAACTCAATAGCTGAACATAAAACATTAATAAAGATTCAAATTTATGTAACCATTGTTTAAATAAATTTGGCACAATTTCTTAATTTTTTTGATATCACATAAGAGGAATTTTGATTTTATCAATGCTTGGTTCCCATAATGGGAATGCCAGCAGAAGCAGTGATCACAAATAGAAGTGTCCTTGGCATATATATCAATTTTCTCATAGCATTTTGGATGCAGATTCCTCCAACTATGTTATGGAGACCTCCAATAGCTAAGAGGTGATAATGACTAGATATCCCTGTTATTAAACTGGAATAGACATGAAACAGTGATCTAAAAATGAAATATACTTGCATATAAGTTGAGAGAGAATCCAAATGCGCAATCCATTTAGTTCTTTAATGGAAAAGTAAAGACAGAGTTTAAGAAATGCTTTGAGCCTCACTTTGTTAATTTGTTTTCTTGCTTTCTTCTTTGTTTCCTCCCATATATTCCCTATCCCCCCTTGGTAATTTTATTTGCTTCTGGTCTTCATAAGGTCCCTTGCTGACAGCTAATTTTCCCTTCTCCAGGGTGTATTTCAGCTAAACCTTGGTATTCTGAATGTGTGTAATGTTTCCGAATAATATAATTATGTCACAATAAAAACAAAATAAATGTCACAACTGGTATATCTTTAATAGGCAGGGATGTGGCAGCGTTGTAGAAGGTACATTTGTAATAAGAAAAGTTGACAGGATGTGAGAATTCCTAAGGAATGGGATGGTAAACAACACAAAGGTTTTTATAAATCCTTTTACATAAATCAGTTGGTAAAGTCTATTTTAATACTGTTCAGGATTGGTGATTTTATTGCAGAAAAGAGGTATCAGAGCTCAAGAAGTATGATACAGTTGAATGAGGTGAAACATTCTGATATGAAAAGGGATTGAATGAACTGAGATTTTTCATTTAGGAAAGAGACAAATAAGAGCAAAATGGATAAAAGGATCCAAAACCACAAGAAAGAAATTGCTTTATTTTTTTGCTTTTGGCATGAAAAAGGGTATTTTACATCATTAAGAACTGAAAATTGTGAAGCTATGGAAGAAATTTTTTTATAATGGAAAGTGTCCACACTAAGAAATCCAAGCCAAATAAAGTAAACAACAAAAAAAAAGAGATTGCATATTTTATGTGTGCATCAAAAGTATCCAGAGTTGTTATTGAGGGAAAGGACCTGAAATTTCATGCCTCATGGCTTGAGCTTGCCACCAGCAGGGACAAAGATTGGTAAGGCTATGCCCCATCTGCCCATCAGGTTCTTATGCTTCTCCCTAATGAGTCTCTGACTGGTCACAGTCAGATCCTACAGAGTCAGGACTGGGCTTGCAGGTTGGTGCTCTGGTACTGTATGGTATAGTCCCTGTGAATGATTAAGCACGAAATCCTTAATGTGATGTGAAGCTGCTTTAATTGAGTGCTCAAATTTATTTTCCTGTGGTATAAATTAATAAAGCAGACTTGAAGTGTAAGTAAATTATTTATTATTTTTGGCTTGGTGTCAGGATAGCCCTCTTCTGAAGATAAATAGAAACAAACAAACAATGATCTCAAACTTCCAGTGCGATGGATTCACTTACTACTCTATTTACCCAAATATTAAACTCAGAAAAAATAGTCTAAATGATTAAAGAACTTATCTGATATATGTTTTCTGTCTGAGAAGTGGGATATGAAGACAAGAACTTAACCAAGATTTCCTGAATTTCTGTTCTAACTCTGCCTTTTTTGTGCATCTTTTTCTGAGCAAATTGCTTAGTCTCTGGGCCTGTCTCTATAATATGGCTAGTACTTCTGAGGCCCAGAATCAAAGACACTGCTTTTTAATTTAGGCTTGCCAGGTGGAAATCTAAATTTATATCCACAGGTGGGTTCTTTTTGAGCATCCTCTAAACAATTTTGATAGCCTTTTTCCAGAAAACCATTAGACTGTGGATGAACGGGATTCAAGGTAACGTGCTAAAATTTTTGCAAAGCATTTAAACTCAGAACAATCAAATTGTGACCCATTATTTATCATTAGCACATCTGGTATGCCAGGTCCAGGATTTTATATGTAAAGTCTTTTACAGGCTTATGTGCATATGTAAAGCTAGAGACTTCATTTTCGTATTTTCTAATAGTGCTATTTCTGTATAGTGGGAATAGTAATTCCAAATCAGTGCATGAGTATTTCTGGCATGGACAGAAGTCTTAATATCTACATAGATCTGCAATGTCTTGAATTATCATCATGGGACGTATTGTCAGTTTGTTGTCCTTTTTTTTCAAGTTTCACATCAATCTAATATTACTGAATAAAATACTACCTACAGCATGAAGTTCTTTCAATTTTATTAAAGGGTTATAATTTATCACATAAGGTGTCGATATCTGGTATTATTTTTGGAAAGTCTCAGATCATACTGTAGCACTGGCAGACAAAAGCACCTGTGATAGGAAAGTGTTCTTGATCATGGCTACATGCATACATTGGGCTCAGGTGTTTGTTCCACTTGTTCACATTTGTGTCTGAGCACTGCAGGGACATTTCTAGGAACACTTATGACAGGACAATTGAGTTTTGTCATCCTTATCTCATATTCTGTTGACAGCTTTCCAATGCCATTAAAGTTATCATAGAATTGATTTTCTACCTTCATAGGCTTCTGTCCTACAGCATAAGTTCTCATAATGAGCCTGAGCATTTGCTGCATTTTCAGACCTTGAATCGATACGCTTTTTCCCTGAAACAATTATAAACCTTATCTTTTCAAGGTTTTCCTTTATTCTTATGTCAAACTCATATAAACCTACACCTAGAAGCATTTCTCCACAGCATTATCTGTGGTTACTCATCTGTACTGAGTGCAAGTATGTTGTCTCTTCAGATGTTTTCCTGTAACTTCAGCTATCACATTAAGCTGTCCAGACATATTCAAATAACCAGTAAAAACTCACTGCGGACACTGGATGCAAATGCCTCTTGAACAATGCCATTTGCTTCTTTTTAGTACATTCTGGCTTCTTTTTCTTGCAAATATGGAAGGTCTTTCCAAAGGTGACAGATAGAGCTTAGAACTGGTTTTGGTCTGTTCTCGTTCAGCCCTCCACACTGGTTTTGCAAATTCCTTCTATTTGCAGTCTGCAGATTCCTCCGGGGAGATTTTTCTAATCTTGTCTGCTTTGTCTTCTTTTCCTTCCAAAACCTGCACTTGGGTTTATTTGCGGTCTGAAATCTTGGAAATGTTCTCTCTTTTTTCTGGGGTTTGGATAAGGAACTCCTCACATTCTTCCCCTCC
>VYZV01030307.1:21751-39997 GCA_013401275.1 Pandion haliaetus
TCTTTTATGAAATATATCTCTCTCAATTACTTCATTTGTGTCTAGGAGCTCAGTATTCATATTTGTGCTGCACATTCTGATAAATGATTTTCTCTGCCTCAGTCACAGGCTAATGTACAAATCTAGTTTGTCTGTGATTGAAGAAATCCAAAGGAAATCTGCCTGTTCTTATCTGTGCTTGCCAAACTCTTGCTTTTACATTTCTGTTTCCTCCTGCATTTCTGGAGAGCACCAGTTGCTCAGGAGTTTTTACTGCTCCTTTTCTTATTCACCACTTGTCTTAGATGTAATCTTCAATTTCTATAGCTGTACCCCCAGTGTCAGACTGTCGGGGGTATACGTGTGTGTATGTCATAAATTTTAAATTCTGAGTTAGGCTCTTAAATACTGAATCTTAAATAAATAGAGCAAGAAAGTTAATAGATGCTAGAGAATATAGCTTCTGGAGAAAAAAACAAAGTATGTATGGGTTTATACCATATACTAATCAGTCTGATTCAGAGTGTTTCAGGGATATAATTTCTAACATGGAAAAACTAAAAGGTCCAATTATCACTACAAAACTGTAAAACAACAAAAAGACTATTTACTCATATTTTTAATTTAAATTTTTATGCATGGTTTTATGCAAATACGTCCATAGCACCAAGACTGAAGCTTTTATTCTTACAGAGAGAAAAATTTCAAGGAGGCGTCAATATTAGAGAGCACACTTACTGGGAATTTTCAGGAAGGAAAGTTTTTTCTTGTAGAAAATACTAATTAGACAATATTCAGATGAGCCAGATGCTTGCATGGGATCTGGCCTTAACTCTTTGCAGCTTGAGCAGCACCTACCTATGCACTTATCCCCTTCCTTATCTTGCATTTAATAATGTGCTGGGCAACAGTTGGTACCCGGTAGGTTTCCAGTTTCCCTGTGTCACTGGTCTGGTTAATTAGCAAGCAGCTCATCCGCTATATGGTTCCTACCATCCTACCAAAGAGGCATCAGAGAACTTCAGGGAATTGCACATCCCACCTGCAGGACAGCAGAGAAGCGAAACATCACATTTTGATCCTTTACATTTTGATTTTCTCCTACTCCCAGAATTATTCTGGCTGTCAGAGTTTTGGTGCCATTTGTGGTGAGAAAACATTACATATGATGATGGATTTCCATTTTCCAGACAGTTAAATCTGCGACTGGCTCTTGGAGGCTATATTTGTGGTCTGTCTTTGGGAAAATATTTTGGAAACATCTGTAAAACTCTATTTGAAATGTCTGGGTTTTGGCTTATTAAAGATGAATACATTCGCCAAACTAAACTGAAAAAAAACTCTCAAACAGCTTAGGTCTCATAATTAGGAGATGTGTTTGCAAAAAAGCAAACAAATTTGCCTCTCTTGGTTCGCAAAAAGATTTATGTGATTTTTGGGGGAATGAGAACTTTTTACAGGTATTTCTTAACAAAACAATGTCATGTGAGGTTGAATCATCTTGTTGAATACTTCCATTACATGGCAGAGTGCTATTTGAGTTATGGTCAGTCACTGACACAGCATTTAGAAAAAGCTGCTAAAGAAAAATCTCTTTTTAGACATAAACTGATGGCAACTTTCAGGCCATAGGTTCTAATAAATGAGCAGCGTATGTGAAAGGTCATGAACTGTTAATAATATCTTGTACATAAACTTTGCTATTTTTCAGCTGAGCATGTTTCCAATGCTGTCAGTTTATACTTAAGAAAGATTTTTGACAGCTTGTCTTTTAGATCACTTTGTTCTAGAAGAAGCTTATTTGTAATGAACATGATCTGAAATATTAAAGGCGTGATAACACCAGGAGTTAGAGGATTTTGAATTGAGTCTTAAATAATGACTAAGGAAGGAAATGAAGTGTTACAGCATGCTCCTTTTTCTTTTTAATAAACACTTTTTCCCAGTCCCAGACAGGTCATCAAAGGGCCACGTTCTTTGCCTGTTCTATGCAAGATCAAGGCACACATTAAATAAATGCAGATCTGCAGTATGAACAACAAGGGGAGAGAAGTGACCACTCATCCCCTCAGTTGACTCTATGTGGTTTTTTTAGTGCTTAATTCTGCCTTAGCTCTGTGCCAAAGACTCTTGGATTTATGTGCCTGCTGCTGTAGCAGTGACACTTCAAGTTCAGTTTGGAAAAGCAAAATCTAGTGTTAATTAAATAATTGCCGCTCCCATTCTCAGTTACAACCCCTTCCTGCCTAATTTCCTTCAATCCATTTAGAATGTTTAATTTTTTCACTCTGGCTCCTCTATAGATGAGTTCTTCCAAGCTGAATGTACACAGCACTAAGAAAACTATTTACTTTTATTTTTAATCTAAGTCGAACAGCTTTGCAACACTTTCACAAGTGGCAGGGTTAGCTGCATCTCTTATGCATACAAATGCAGTTCTGTGTGCGTTAGCCTAAGGGCATAATATAAAGATTCTCTGTGTTTTTACCCAGACATCACTGTCTTATCAATATAGATCCCCAACACGATGGGTTTCCTCAGAGTGAAACAAGATTCTAATCAAAGAACAAATCAAGATTTACTTATCTATTTTTATAAGTTTAAGTAGCACAAGCCCTTTGCATGAATACTGAATATAGTTCAAAAGAGCTCCCATAATCTTAAAATTTATGTCTAAAGCCATAGGTTAGTTTGCTTCAGCTAGTAGAAAACTTCTTAAGGATTTCACCTCATAAAAATAAGTTCAGGCTGATAATATTGCTCACATGCACAAATATCTGTTATAACTGAGCCCTAAGATAATATCACATTAATCAAATGCAAAAGTTTCTGTTATTCTTGTTATTTATTATGTCTGTCTCCTGTGGTGTAGTTCACAAATATACTGTGGAAGTGAGGGGCCCAGGTCGTATTATGATTTGCTTAAACCAGCCCCTCCCTCCTTTTATCAGTTTCAAATTTCTCGCCATGAAGGACCTCAAGCTATTCCCTTCTCTTAGCAAGGTAAATCCATCATTTCATTAATCATTCAGCAACTTGAGCTCGGTTGTGGCTGCGGGCAGGCTGCTCTGTGTCAGACCGTTCTCCAGCTGCCCTTGACTGTTTCGCCAGCAATATAACCCTGCTAATACAATTTACAGGGGGCTGCTCTTGCCCAGAGTTTCATACCTTCTGATGAACGCCCATGCAGCAGCAGGATGGGATCTATTCCCTGTGGGCAAGCGAACAGGGTTGGCAGCCCCTTCAACCCCTCTGTGTAGATCTTCCCTGGTTCATACCAGGAAGGTGTAGGGTTTTCTGGCGGACTTTGTATGCATGGTCTTCAGGCTCGGAAACTTGTTTAGCAGCTACTTTGCTTCTCTGTCACGTCAGTCAAGGCTCCTCAGCAGCCATGTGGGTTTTGCTGATTGATCAGTCAAGCTTGTTCCTATGACTTAATGACTGGGATTATGTCACTTTGTGTTTGGCTCACCAGCATCAGGTTTCAGCTGCAGCTTTTTTTTGGGAAACAAACCGCTGAGAATAGTAGTCCAACATAATGCACTGCTTTCCGTAATGTCCATTAGGTGTCCCCACATGCTGGTGGCTCGTGGGTACTTTAATTACATCTTCTCAATTAACAGCGGTGCGCTCGGCATGCATTCATTGAATGGAGTCCCAGATATCCATATTGAACATAACACTGTAGCACTTTTACTTTGTGCAAGAAATTCTCATTACTCGGAAGAACTTGTACACTTGCAGGCCACTATTTGTCAGTTGCTGCATCTGAACCTTAATTAACGTTGCATTTGTAAGTAGATAATATATACAAAATGGTAATTCTGAGCCCATAACCACCTGGCATGTTCCTTCCTACCACTGTGCAGCTACTCTGTTTGCAGTGCAGAACAGTAAGAGAAATTATAAGTAAATTAAATATACCAGCATAATGCCATCTTTCAGCTTTGTTGTTTGCAGCCAAAGCTGCTGCTGGATCCCTTGTTAGAGCACTAAGTTTTCTCCAGTTGTCTAACTTGTTCTGTCCTGGGTTTGTAAATAAGTCTGTGGTTTATTTGCTACCTGAATCATTATCCAGCAATTTGACAGAATCTCAGAGGGAGAAGTTAGCTTCTCACAACACCAAGGACAGGTTTTTCTGTGCATAGGTAGGTAGTAATAGGAATAATCTCAATCTCCTTTCCCCCTCTCCTCATTTTTGTGATCACTGGGCCTTTACCATTACAGTGTTGACTAGCACCTGCAGACCTCCTGGCAGCACCACATCTGCACTCTTCTAGCCTAACTCACCTTTAAAAGCTGGTTTCATGTGGCAAGACCCATTTTTCTTAGTTAAGATAGACCTTCAAGTTAAAACAACAAGCCATCACATCATGAACAGGTGAATTAAATCCAGACTAGGTCCCATTACTAGAGCTTGCTAAATCCAAACTAGGTCCCATTACTAGAGCTTGCCCTCATAATCTTCCATGCATTTATCTGCACAGTATACCTTTGAGACATCCCCTTTTTGAGACACTGCACCTCAAAATGGACTTAAGTGTCTACCCTGGGTTTTTTGCAGAGTTCATTGTGCAAAAAACTGCTTCCACTTTGGCAGGGCTCACATAGCCCAGTAAGATCTTGTAAAGTACCTGCACATGCAAGGAGCTTTGAGCATGCCTAACACAACCTGCAAGAATAACAGCCTATGGGGCAATAGCTTCTTTCACTGCCAGTCGATGGTGGTACATTTAGCCTTTCTTCTCTTGAGACAATAGGTGAGAGCACTCACCCAGGCAAGAGGAGGTGAAATACAAGTTAAAGCTTAAGCAGGTTCAGACATTAATTCCTGCCATTGAGGAGAAGCTTTTGACTCCCAGGCTACAGACAGTTTCAGAAGGAGGCAATCTTGTAAGGAACTGCTGGAAAGACATCACCAATGCATCTAGTAACAGAGAGTGTCAAGGTTTTGTGCCTTGCAGGAACATCTACACCCTGCTTCAGCTCCCAAAGGATATACATAGTGTTAGTACAGCAGTCAAGGACAGTAACTCTGTCCTCCACCCCTCTGAATGCTCTTTCAGTGCATGAAGGGCACTCAACACTGCAGAGGTGACCATAGAACTTTGAACTCGACTGCATGGGCTAGGACGTCTTATCAGCAGGGAATATCTGTATGTTTCTCCATAGGCTTTTGTGTGTATTTTACACCCCTTTCCCAATCCTCTCTCTATACTTCTGGGAAATATGGTGCTGTAGGTATAGAAGATCTACCTCTGCCAGTGCCAACAAAGGAGACAAAAATCTGGTGTTACTTTTAAAATTTGTAATCTACACATAGAGAATTTGAGGCTGCTATCTGAAGACAGGTTTGCAAGTCCTTGTTATGTTTGTCTGCCTTCAGAGAACTTTTCAATAATTTATTTCAGATAATTAGTATTTATTAATTCTCTTCTTATATCCAAGATATAATTTGAAATCTTTCCTCTTAATTTTAAAAAATGAAGTTCACTTCCTGACATGATTTTAAATAATGAATTGAATTGTACTTTCTGACATGATTTATCATTCCAAGAACTAATAGAATATCATTATCTTGTTAGAACAATGCCTGGCTTTTTCTTACAGCAAGCATAGCAAAAGGAATATAATAAGACAGCTTAGTCTATCATGTTTGATTTCATCAAAGCATGATAGAAATACTAACAAATTGATCTTCACAACCTTAACGTGCACTAAATAAGTACTTATAACACACTGAGTGAATTACCAAGGGCAATACAGTGAGTTTGTAGCAGAATCATTGTTAAGGCTCTGTTTCCCTGATATCTGTCTGCTTTGTGGTTTTAGGGACAAAAAGTATTTTTTTGTATCAATATTTGTATTGTGCTAGAAACAAAACTCAAGGAAAGTGCATTGTCTTCCAGGTTTTATGAGTGTTTTTCATGTTCCACTCCACAATTTGAGATTGTTTTAACAGCAAAAAAGAATTAGCAGCAGACTTCTGTAGGTGTGCATGTACTATCTTTCTGTACTGTCCTCAGAGTCTAACTGTGACTTCAGAGCATTCATTCAGAAGTTTTCTGCAAAAACTGTTTTGAAATGAAACTTGCAAAATTAATTTTGTTCAACCATCTTTACAGAGAAATTGATGTTTTCAGAAGGCTGATTAACAATCCGTGTTCTTTAAAAGCTAGTCCTGTATTACTGCAGAACTATGGAAAGAGACCTACAACACTGAAATTTGTCCTAGATCTTTCTCTACTAACAGAGAAAACAAACCAATAAAAGCATGAAAAATAATGCAAATACAACCACCAGACCTTTGCCCAAAACCAAGTTCTGACTGCAAGGAAAGAAGTGCCATCAAAATCCCTGGAGTCCACTCAGGTTTTCAGTATTGCCTTCTTACATGAAGGATGCTCAGATTGGGATGCAGTTCCAGGTTAGACACCTGCTTTTAGGTGTTAACACATGCACTGTCTCAGCTCCCATTGTCACGAACGGCGGTTGAGTCAACACATTTAGCAGAGCAACTGAAGTGGTTGTGTTCCCAGAGACAGCTGGTTCACCCTCTTCCCTCCATGTAAGTCAAGAGTGTCATGTCATCTTAGATGCCTGCCCAACCTTCATTCACATCTCCAGAAAGGCCCAGCTCTCTGTAAGTCCAGTGCCATATCTGCCAACCCTCTGGCTTTAGCACATACAAGTGCAAACCAATCTCTGCTGCTCCAGCTGTCAGCGTCCATGATATCCAGCCCAGCCTTTGCAGCAGATATGAAAAACTTTATCTCCAGAACACATCTCAATTCATAGAAAGGCTTGATAGGAATTCCTAAAGTTTGTGACCTATATTTAACTCTAGCTGTTTTAATGTCAGGATGTTGACAATGTTAGCCTTGTCTGTCCTCTCCAAAGCCAGCTTGATTTAGCATTTCTGTGTCTAAGATGGTTGGTCTGAGCTCATTCTATGCCTAAAGTTAAGATGGGATCCTCCTCTGTCAGCAGTCCACCATTATATGGAGCTGTACTCATTTTTTTCTTTGTTTTCTGTGATAAGAAACTGGGGCATGAAATGCTAATTCATGGGCTGTGGGTTACTTCCTTCATTATCATTTATATAATGCCTTTTAATTAGCATATCCCTTTCTGCTTCCATGGGTTTTGCTGTCAGACATTTTAAAAGATGTTGCAGTAAAACTTTATGAATGATTTCTCTTGAAAAATTATATTTTGCTAATAAGCACAATACTATGCTCATAACATTAATCTCATGCTAAAGATCAAATTGGTATAAAAAATGAATTTGGGAACATAATTTTTTGTAAAACATTTCCTCCTGCTATTCTGATGCCTACTGTAAGTTTTAGGGGGTGAGAGGCCCTCTTCAGGACACATCACAGAATTTCTTCCCTTGAAGAGTCAATGAAAAAAATTTGCAAAATTATTTTGTCCCTCCCCATGGCAGAGGGGGTGGACTAGATGATCTTTAAAGGTCCCTTCCAACCCAAACCATTCTATGATTCTATGATTCATGAATAAATACATAAAAACCTAAATTAGTGAAGTTAAAAGAACTTGTACTGAGTCCATAAACCAATCAATTACATGAGAATGAAGATAATGAGAGCAGTAAAGAGATTCTAGACCTACAAGGACTTGTGTAAGAGATACAAGATTTCTTCTTCTGATGGAGACCAGCAAATGTCAATGAATTTACATGAAGTCTCTTAGCCGTTACTAAACCCATGAGAATATAAAGTGAAACAAATTCAAGCATGACCAGTGAAGTCTTTTGATGTTCATGGAAACCTGCAATACAAGGTTAGACCAATTAGTGCAATGACTGTAAATGTTAAGTGTAGACAGCTAAAGTCACAGTCACTCTAGTGGAAGGGTTCATTTAAAGTATAATTTATTACATCAGAGTAGCAATCTTAAGGATTGCACTAGACATTGTGGCAAGTATATTCAAGGGTCATAAGCCAGAGTTTATAAAAGTACAACCCACAATAATTTAAACTTGTACAGAAACATTCATTCAAAGCATTTAACAAACATTAATTAATTAAGCTGTGTAACACCCCACTGTGAGCCTATGGGTAAGTCAAAGCATTTGTATCTCAATTTTACAGAAGGTTAAGCTGAAGTGCAGAGAGATTGATTTGCCTGAGGTCACACAGCAAGTCAGTGGAAAAACTGCAAATAGAATCCGCAGCCTGAAGTTCTTATTTCTCTGTTTTCACCACTTACATTACACTTCCCACTAGTAAAATGAAGGGGAAGAAAGAGGCGGCTGAAGTGAGACTTGGAATATAGTTAACCCAGTTTTCTACATGTGTTCTTGCTTTTTCTGCAGCTTAGGCACATATCAAAGGGATGGGTTGGTTTTAAATGATTTGGAACTTTATTCCTTCTACATCTATCCTTTGCATGCTTTCTTTTAAGTGCAAACATTGAAATACTTGATAACTTCAGAATTAAATATAGCTGGGCAGTAAGAGGCAACACTCCTGAGTTTCAGGCATGTAACTTTACACAGTCAGCCTCTGTCCCCTGCAGCTCATGTGATGCTCTGTGTTTGCCCACTGCATGGACATGGTCCTTCGGTGTGCTCATTGCCCTTGCTTAGCCTGGCTTATGGGCAGGCAGCCAGCTGCACCAGGAGTGCAGGTGGGAGATGACGATGGACACTGCAGCTCCGTAGTCATAGATGATTGCCTTTGCAAAGCACCTTACCGAAAATGAGGACAAAGTTGTGGTTTAGTGCCTCTCGTGTTACCTGACAGGCATATGATACCATGCACTAGAGAAACTGGGGTTGTGTGCTTTGGTATCAGAATAAAGTTGTTTACTGAGTACAGAGGGTGATGCCCAGCTAAAAAGCAGGCCCTTAGGCTGCACAGATATGTACTGCTCCACTAAAAGGAGACTGTGAGGCGTTTGCAGTGAAATGGTAAGAGAGATGCAGAGATGTTCCTAGGTGAGACCTTGAAGTGGAGAGATTAAAGAGTCACTCTGGAAGGTAAAAGAACTGGTGAGGAAGGCTGTACTTTAATGCTCTGTCTTAACTTTATATTAAAGTGATGTTCAAAAGGTGTTAGGTAGGAAGATGCTTCTTTGTATGTTGAAGAAAAAGGCCAGGAAGCAATTATTACTAATTCCTTATAGATTGCCATAGGGTTTTCCTAAGAATGCTTTTACATTGCCTTGGGAAAGTGTCTGATTTTGATTTCTTGCTCTTGTGGTTCCTAATGAACCACACCCTGAAGCCTTACACAAGAATAAACCAATTTACCATTACTGCATTTTTCAGGTATGGCTTATCAGCATTTCCTTAAGGTAAGGGCTGGGTATCTGAGATTCCCACACCACTCAGTGACAAACTTTGTGGGGTGAAAGAGGGAAAATTCTGGTAAAGGCATGAGACCAGCGTGTGACATTTCTTGTACTTGGAGATCACATCAGTTCATCATGACCTACTACGTGTCCAGCCTATGAACAGCATGGACAACGTCAATTATATAAGTGTCTTTCCTTTGGAAGCAGTTGGAAAAATGTGATACACCCTGAAGTACAAGCCCTGTGCAGGTATCTGCTTCATGATGACAAGTTCTGCATGGTATGGGGTGTCAGTTTAGTTTGGTGAAAGGGGGAATGAGGTTGTTAACTATCCACAGTAAATGGGAAGGCAGAAATTCACAGCATAAAGAGGTTGATGCAGACATTCCTGTGCTGAGTTTGTTATCAGGATGTGCTATAACAGCGAAGTTGTAATTCACTATGTGCCTGCAAGTGTTGGAAAGTAAAATATGCACGTACCTTTCAAAAGATCAGATCCTTGGGATATAAATGGTGAACGATGTGCATTAGACAAACCACTCCCTTCCTGGCCTCTCCACTCCTTGGGTGGCAGCTAGGGCACTCTGTCAGGTAGGCTGGAGGGATGTCCTTGCTGTGCAGTTTTGAGGGCTTTTGCAACATCAGCTGTATTTTAAACTGTTTGATGTGAAAAAGCCTCTCAGGTTCCTGCCAAGGTATTGGTACCTCATTCCTCATTGGAGCTGTGGTGGTCTTCATGCCGGGAGTGCATTGCTGTGTGTTTGAATGCTCTCCTGCAAGGAGAAATGCATCTCTCTGATTTGGCAATGGCCACATCTGATTAGAAGAGACATATATATATATATGTACAGAAACATATATATATATACATATATACCATCTGTGTTCCCCTTCTCTTTTTCTGTTCAGAAGATGATGCTTTAGTTCTTTTTAAAAACAATTTGCTTTCACCAGAAAATATTATCAATTTAGGGAATGCATAGGAGGGATTACAGTCAGTGAGTTGAACCAGTGAACAGCTATGATTAATCCTGAGGTGACTTAATCACTCTGTTCCTAACTCCCCCCAGGATTTCTGTGCTTGCCCTAAGGCTGCTTCAGATGTCCCTGGAGGAACCACTGGCACAGGTGATGTGTGAGTGCTATCAACCTGGGCTGGCACCTGGGGGCTGTAGGTCACATCAAATGCCATAATTTGACCCCTTTGCCTTATGCACAGCCCCAGCTGCTTGTGTAGCCTCATGTGTTGGAGCAAAACACTGGAGGGGGCAAGATGGGGAGCCAATTCTTTCTGGTTTTTAGCATTTCAGCAAACTGGGTGCTGCTGGGAGGTATCTGGCTGGGCTGCTGAGTACCTGCAGCTACCCCAAAGTCTGCAGGTCCCAAGACATGTGCTGTAAGCAGTAGATCTTCCATTTACTCTACCTTCTTCCAATCTATTTATATGCAGCTGCAGTAGAAAAGCCTATATAAAAATAATCTGACTTAGAAAGGATTATAGAATGATGCATCCTTTTCTGGTTCTGGTCTGGTATACAGTATTCCCCTCCATATTCTGTGGGAAATTGGCTTTGCAGCTTGTTCCTTTCCAAGATTAAAAAAAAAAAAAGGCAAGGAAATATATAAGCTATTTTTTTCTATTACTGCTGCCTCAGATATGAAAATATACCTGCAGTTTTGATACTGTATTTTACAGTCAATTTTTGACAAATTTTCCTAATTGTCCCTATTTAAAGAAATCATCTCAAGCACTTGAGCAACAAACAAAATCATACAATAAACAAATGATATAACTGAACAGTTTTCTGGTATCAAACTCTCTGTTACAGTTGTTTAAGTGCGTGTTGGAACCATTCAGATGAAAGTCTGTTCATAACTTCTGTAACCCATAGTGGGGCTGCATGATCCTCCAACAGGATCAGAAGTACAGAGTAATAACCGTTAGCTGCTGCACAGAAACAAAGGAAAATCTCTCCAGTAATGGTTTTGCATCCAACTCTACACACAATGAATAAAGCCTCTTCCTGAATGTGTATGTTACTGTTGTCCGTAAATAACTTTCATAGTGTCCGACTGCTACGTGCAGAGTGATACACAGAAAAAAGCTGAAGTTTTGCATTTAACTTTATAGGAAAAGAACTTGATACAAACCATCACTTTTCAAAGGAAACTGTCATTTTATGAAAGGTCTATTCTGAAGCACAGGAAACCTTGCCTTGGCTCTTGGTGCTTCCTTAGCTGTCACTTTTGAACACTTAGTAAAGTTTGAACTTAGTAAAGTTAACAGCACTTTCTGTTTACAGAGTTTGCTATCGGAAAAAATCCTGGGACAGGTTCAGTTATATGCCTGGTTGCCTGTAGGTGCAAGGCAGCCAGCGTGTGCTCGTGGTCCTGCTCTGACTCTCACGGATTGTGCATTGATCTGCAGGCCCTGGCTAGCATGTTCAAAATGAAACCTTGCCGCAGGATTTGGGGTCTGCTGCTCTGCTCTTCTGCAGCTTAAGCTTCAGAAACAGAATGAGCAGAACTGAGTGTGGCATTTACTAATGTAATCTACTGTGCCCACTTTCAACTGTGTTTCTGTGCATTGTTGAACCCATCTCACAGTTTCTTTTCTTGTTCCATTGGAAACACAATTAGCAACCATAGATGTTAACCATAACATATTGTCAATGGTGAATGCTCAAATCCAGGCTGCCATGCTTATTTATGAATAAGAGGTAAGAATATATAGGCAAAACTGTAGTGATACACTCAATATCATCACCGAGCAGGCTTAAATACTGACTTTACTGTCTGACTTACTGGTTTCTAGTTTTCACTTGTTAACATATACATTGCTCACATAGAGAAGGCTGCAGGAATTATTTTGTCTTCTCTGTGCACAGCAATCTGTGTTTAATATTTTATTCTCCCTGGATTTTGGACAGCTGTCTTTGAGGCAAATATTCCTAGCTGAGAAGTTTGGGAGGGCTCTGATTGTATTTTGGGTATATTACAAAAAACAATCATGATACTACTGTACAGCAAAGCCAGAAGTACTCAAAACTATATTTTTTTTCATACATCTAAATAACTATTGCAAAGGTCATGAATTACTAACCATTTGGTTATTTATTAGAGCATGTAGAGTGTTTCAGAGCTTTTTTGCTAACAAGATAAAATTTTGCTCAGGTATGTACCTGTGTCGTGGTTTCGGTTTCAGCTCAGCCGGTAACAAAGCACCACGAAGCCGCTCACTCACCCCCCATCCCCGCACCTGGCCACGTTGGGATGAGGAGAAAATCCAAAGGCAGGCTCGTGGGTCGAGACAAGGACTGGGAGGGATCACTCCCCACTTATGGTCATGGGCAAAAGACAGGCTCAACTTGGGGAAGAAACAAAATCAATTTAATTTACTACAAATCAAATCAAAACCAAGGATATTAGGAAGGGAAACCAATCCTCAGAACACCTTCCCCCCACCCCTCCCGCCTTCCCAGCTCAGTTCCACTCCTGATGCTTTCTACCTCCTCCCCCCGGCAGCGCAGGGGAACAGGGGATGGGGGTTGAGTCAGCTCGGCACACCTTGTCTCTGCTGCTCCTTTCCTCAGGGGGAAGATTCCTCACTCGTCCCCTGCTCCACCGTGGGGTCCCTCCCACAGGAGACAGTCCTTCACCAACTTCTCCAACGTGGGTCCTTTCCGTGGGCTTCAGTTCTTCCCAAACTTCCCTGGCACGGGTCCTTTCCATGGGCTGCTCTCCAGTCACACACTGCTCCAGCGCTGTTTTTACCATGGGGTTACGGCCATCTTCGGGAGCCTCCGCTCCACCATGGACCTCCCTGGGCTGCAGGGGGACAGCCTGCCTTCTCACCACAGGCTGCAGGGCCATCAGCCTCCTCAGGCACCCCCTCCTCCTCCTCCTTCTTCACTGACCTCGGGATCTGCAGAGGGATGCTTCTCACGTTCCAACCCCCACACTGCCAGTTCCCCTTCTTAAATCTCTTCTCCCAGAGGCACTCTCACTGTCACTGATAGGACTGGCCTGGGCCAGAGGCGGGTCTGACTCTTTAGAGCCAGGGGAGCTTCTAGCAGCTTCTTACAGGAGCCACCTCTGCAGCCCCCTCCCCCACTGCCAAAGAAAACTGCACCACACAGACCCATAACAACCTGCTTAGTAATGGTTCCTGCGTCCAAGAGCTTACAATGTAGATGCGCAAAGGATCATAGAATTGTTGGATAGGAGTTGGAAGGGTTGGAAGGGACCTCAAAGAGTTATCTAGCCCAAATACAAGGGATTTGCTGAAGCTCAAGAATCAAGACAGGTTAATAACAGAAACTGTATTTCTTGCTGCCTACTTTGGTACATGTTCTACTGGAGTATGCTGCTTTTAATAGATTTAGGAACATTTATCAACTGTAGGCATTTGGCAGAAGACTGCTACCCTGGCTTACACTGCACTGTTTCACTGCCTGTGTGGAATGGAGAACCTGTTATCTCCTTCTGCTGTAACTCTTGCTTGTTGGGTTGGCATCTATGTTTCTGATGCACCAAAAGCTTATGTTTGAAAACCTTGCCACAGAGCTCCTAAATTTCATTTTGATTTGATGTATCTTGGTGTTACCTGTGCCAACTGCAAAAAATAAGCCTTGAGCTTTTCCTTTGTTGCTGAATCTCACACCACATTTATTAGTGTAGCCCCAAGGCAAATATATGTGGAGCCCTGAGGATGAGATACAGCTGAAATGGGAAAGGCATTTTTGAGTGCTGCTGCACTGAGGGATGCTAATGGGGGCAAGTTTGAGCTCACCATGACCGTAAAGCTATGTACCAGCTTGATAACTGGAGATCTGCCATTTCTCACATAGGGTCTGTGCCATGGTCCTGCTTTAGTTGAAAACTCACCCAATTTAAAGTTAAGTTTTTTTTCTCTTCCTTTTAATTTTCTCTTGTAATGGCTATTTTACTCAATATAGAAACATTTTACTTGAAAAAACCCACAAAACACAGTTGCATTTGGTGAAGTATGTTATTCAACCTCTCTTTGGACTGCTTCCATGGGCAGGGCCTTTAAGGCCCTTTACTGGCAGGCTGGTACAATCTCCGATCACTTCCCTGCTACTTCTACTGCGTGAATCAGTTTTCCTTCTTGAACAACATCCTGCACAATCCTCCTTACTCCTACCTAATAATTTAGACCAGATGGCTGAAGCTGACCCAGCATAATCTACTCCCCAGGATATAAATGGTGCCATTTAGATGTATGCTGTAATGTTCCCTTAGTTAAAAAAAAAGACTTGCAGCAAAAGCCTGTAACAATTGACTTTATTTTGATTCGCAGTGTTCTGCCAGACAGTAGCCATTTGTGCTGGGTTACACAACGTTAAAAGGTACATATCAGACACTATCCTACACATAGACAAAAACATTGCCCCAAATTTCCTGGAAAGGAAACAGCTTGTGTTTGTGTGTTGCCTTAGACCCCCATTCCACCCTGTCCTTGAATGCCCTGGAAAAACAGATGGGAGTTATACTGCAAAGCAAGTCAGGGCACTGGCACAGCATAGGAAAAATGAATTCCATTGCTAAGGACCTCTAGAAGGAGGAGAAAAAAAGCCCTTTGCTTTTTGTCCTACAGAATATTTGTTCCAATTCCCAGTTTGGGTCTACAGAAACATGATGCACAGAGAACTCGTTTCTTGGGTAATGGGATTCTACGTTGTTAATGACATTATGGTTAATTGCAAAAATGTACAGCTATCTGCAGAAGTAACAGACAATTACTGCAGATACCAGAATATTGGTGCCGTTTCTAAATGGTGTCAAGACATCATCTCCATAGAGTGAAGAGGGGTGGTAGCAAGATGTAAGTCACAAGGAAATCCTCTCTCATTGCTAAGCACAGATGAAGGCAACAGCTTTTGGAACAGCTGTAAGCACCGCGTACTCTCTTCCTGGAGGTCAAAGCATGCTGTTGTGGGTAGGTGTCTGCAAGTTCAGTGGACTTTGGGTAAGGTTTGGTGCATGAAATAGTTTGCACTGCTCGCTTACAAGTTGCCACATGTACTGTCAAGTCACTGGGGAGGCAGCATTTGCTGACACATGCAGTACAACTTCAGGCTAAGCGATGTACAAGATTATCCTTTTAAGCTTAATTGTTTGTGTTCTGTAAAATATAGATGGTATCAGAAAGCCTGGCATTGCCTTGTTTGTTGCTGTAATACAGACTGTTCTCTTCCTCCCCTTATTTTTTAAAATGCAAAAGAGCGACAAGAGATTGTTCTCCCCACTCCTGCTCTGGTTTTCTTTATGCCCCGTCTTCTGAATCCTGAGTTTGGTACTCTGCAAATCTATCCACCCTGTACAGCTGCACTGTAAACCTGTACCAGCTCAAGTTGAGACTCTGCATTTTGCACCCGATTACCTTGGAAAATCCATCTTTTGATATTCTAATCTCCTAACTCTTTGCATCAATTAGGTACACGCAAAGTACAGCTACAGGTCAGCTGATGTTAAAGAGATATATTGGGGTAATCCCAGCTGCTCAGTGCACAGGAACACATGTGCCTTGATGGCTAATTTCTGAATGTGCATGAAAGTACTGAGATGCATTTGGTACCTGCCAGTGCTTCTCTGTGTAGGTGAAAATCATACAGACACCAAAGCTATTTCATATACTTCATCCAGCCTTGGGGCTACCAGCTGGATTATGCTGATTTACACAGCTGAAGATGGGTCAGTAGTAGATACGGCACCAGGATGCATAAATAGGAGTAAATGATGACCACATTTTCTTTCTGACTTTAAATCACACTAGTGAGTATCTTGAATAGAGGAGAAAGCTTGTAGGAGTTAGTGGCTCCTGCCTCATTCCTTGCACACTGGGAATTGTTTCAGATTTGCTCGTGCAGCTGCATCTACCTTTGCCTGCAAAGAGGACTTTTAAAAATGAAATAATGTCACCCTGAATCTACTGATGACTCTGGAGCTACTGTAAGTGGGTTATTGATCACAAAGGGATGGACACACCTGGTGTCCTCATTTGTGGGCCTCAGCAGTTCAATTCTGCTGGTTTGCTTCTCTTTGAGGCCTTGTGCAATTTTCTCAGCCAACACTATATGGTTCTTAATGTTTGTTTTGCTTTGAAATGAAAGGAAGTATGAAAGTGTGTGTTATCATTATTCTCTTCCTTTAATCTTTGCTCCAAAGTTAGTCCTCTCAGACCTTTAATCATCTGTCTTTGTCTGAATTCCCTTCAATTTACTTCTGTCTTTCTGGTGCTGAAGTGCTTACAGATGAATGAGGAATTGTATTGCTTTATCTTATTTTTCCTCATTAGAATGCTGGTGAAAGCCCATGGTCACAGAAGACAGAAAGTAGTTTAGGCTATTGAACATTTTTGCCTTTTCATATTATTTAACCCCTTTGCTCTGAGAATTATAAAGTGTTCCTATAGCAAATGGATAGTGTGATGCATATAAATTGGAACAGAAATTACACTGGAATAATGGTTGTAGGGCTGCAGCACTAACCACTCAAATGTCAGAAAATGGCAGAGTTTAGGCAGCCTGCTCAGCTTTGATCACATGTTTTTCCTTCTATGTAGCTGCTGTCTGAAAGAAAGGTCTCTCTTCTATGTAAGTAGGACATTGCGTCTTCTGCAGTTCTTATTCTTAGTCCAAGTTATTTTTATTTAAATTTTCTTTATAAAAAAAAAGTGAAGTAAGAGTGAGCACAACTCTGATTTGAGCTTAAAGAATTAATATTGGTTTTTTTAAACTGTAGTAAAGAAAACAAAACTTCATACTGAGAAGTGGATCCAGCTTTAGTAAGGGAAAGTGCTCCATGGCATGTCTATAAAGGTTAGACCCTGCTCACTCTTGCACAGGTCTGTAAGATAGGAGAAGGGGACTCCTTGGAGTTTGCCTGCAGAGCACAGATGCAGTCATGTACGGTATACTTGTCCACAGGCATTTGTAAAGTGATACCAATGTGTTCTCTACCATGCTGATGTAGAGAAAATTTGTTTTCCTGCTTCCCCAGGGATGGAATCATCCAAAAGAAAATGTATCATGGTATCTTTAGGATTACTTCATATTAGAATATATATAATTTCATGTATAGAATTTATCTTTATACAGCAAAACTTACAAAACATTTGGGCTAGGCTAAAGGAAGAGCAAGCAGAGTTTATTAAATAAAGTAAATTCTTCTCTTAAGAAGTAAATGAACAAATTCAGTTGGACTGAAAATCCAGTGAGATTCACAGACATTTTAAACAAACATGAATTAATTCCTTAACAAAATGTTTGGAGCGGTACAGAAATTCAAGCAGTTCACCTGGAGAGGTGTCTTGTGCTCATGGACTTCATCAATAGTAATATTGCCATTTCTAAATGAAATCTGAACTTTTCATGGAAGGGAGGGAATATAGTGCTGTTATGGGTTTGTGTGGCGCGGTTTTCTTTGGTAGTGGGGGAGGGGGCTGCAAAGGTGGCTCCTGTGAGAAGTTGCTAGAAGCTCCCCTGGCTCCAAAGAGTCGGACCCACCTCTGGCCCAGGCCGGTCCTATCAGTGACGGTGGGAGCGCCTCTGGGAGAACAGATTTAAGAAGGGGAACCGGCAGTGAGTGGTGGGACTGGAATGTGAGAGAAACCCCTCTGCAGATCCCAAGGTCAGTGAAAAAGGAGGGGGAGGAGGGGCGCCTGAGGAGGCCGATGGCCCTGCAGCCTGTGGTGAGAAGGCAGGCTGTCCCCCTGCAGCCCAGGGAGGGGAGCGGGGGAGCAGAGGCCCCCCAAGATGGCGGTAACTCCATGGTAAAAACCGCGCTGGAGCAGTGTGTGACTGGAGAGCAGCCCGCGGAAAGGACCCGCGCCAGGGAAGTTCGGGAAGAACTGAAGCCCGCGGAAAGGACCCGCGCCAGGGACGTTCGGGAAGAACTGAGGCCCGTGGAGAGAACCCG
>VYZV01030307.1:40499-52029 GCA_013401275.1 Pandion haliaetus
CTTTTTGAATACCTCCAGGGATGGTGACTCAACCACTTCCCTGGGCAGCCTGTTCCAATGCCTGACAACCCTGTCAGTAAAGAAATTTTTCCTAGTATCCAATCTAAACCTCCCCTGCTGCAACTTGAGGCCATTTCCTCTCATCCTGTCACCAGACACCTGACAGAAGAGACCAGCACCCACCTCACTACAACCTCCTTTCAGGTAGTTGTAGAGAGCAATAAGGTCTCCCCTCAGCCTCCTTTTCTCCAGGCTGAACAACCCCAGTTCCCTCAGCTGCTCCTCATCAGACTTGTGCTCCAGGCCCCTCACCAGCTTCATTCTCTGGACACGCTCCAGCACCTCAATGTCTTTCCTGTAGTGAGGGGCCCAAAACTGAACACAGTATTCAAGGTGCGGCCTCACCAGTGCTGAGTACAGGGGGAGGATCGCTGCCCTGCTCCTTCTGGCGACACTGTGTCTGATACAGGCCAGGATTTCATTTGTGTAAGATTTTAGTCTCTTCGTGTAATTGTCTTCCTGTAGATAATGTCCACTAGGACATAGACTGTATTTTGGTGATTTTATATAACAGCTACCATACTCTTACAACTACTTTTCATGACCTTGGCTCCAAGCTTGATTCTACAGCTGCTTGATCTCATCAACTCCTTTACACCTCTTTTCCCACCCACAGTAGTATTCAGCTGTTTTCCCCTCCTAGTATGATTATACTTCTCATGTAATGGATGTAACCTGATAGAGCAGGTTTTACTCAGACCAAATTACAGATCCTATTCTCTGCTAGCCTTGATTGACTGCAAGTTGCTGGCTGCCCTTGTTCCATAGAAATGGCAATTTTAGCTTGTGGATTAACAAAGCAACGAACTAAGTGAATCCTCCGTGCTTTCTTCTGTAACCGCATAAGTACGCTGAAATGCTCTTCTCTGCGTGCCAGTGATCGTTATTCTTGTGAAAGCAACCCACAGCCTCCTCAGAATAGACAAGGACCTTTATAAAGAGACTGAGTTTTTAATATTTATTTTGCACACGTGCATACACATGCAAATATGTCTCAGTATTTTTAATGAAAACGCTAGGGCAAGGCAGTCTTTAAGGTTAGAGCAAAAGCACTGTTCTGCTGTTTCTTGACTGACTACTGTCAACCCAATTAATACTCTGATAAGGACAGCTATGCCAGCTGAATGCCACTGCCAGAGGGCAATTTCTAGTTTATTTCTGCAAAGTATTTATCTAGAGATAATTACATATTAGCCTGATATGTTTTACTTGCAGTTGCAGTACAAATTGACCTGGCATCAAACCATATATTACAACTGTTTGCAATTGTACTATGAGCTTTCAAAATGACCATAAAAAATTCCCCACATCAAGAATGGAGAAACTTCCATTCTCATTGCAACTAGCCTACAACTTTTCATTTTAAAAGTAGGTCCTAGTTTTAACAGGGGAATTAAATGTTCTTAGCAATATGAAATATAAATTAGAAGTTAGTATCTACTTCCTGTGGATCAGTTATTAATCAGAAATGTTAATTTTAACATTAATTTTTCCTATTCTACATGAGAAATAGAGTACATAATGAGTCAGAAAGTTGTAAAAAGTTAGAAGAAAAGTTCAATTTCAGTTGTTACTAAAGAGGGAGGAGTGGCTCCTAGAGATCTGGCCAGAGACTTAATGTGAGGTGGAGCACAGACTCAGTTCACTACTTTTGACTGGCCCTTGAAGGATGCAGAAAATCAGGGTGCCTCTGCTGTGTGCCTCTCTGTGCTTCCTCTTGCTCCTTCAGTTCTGCTTGTCACATGCCATCCAGTTCAGTGTCCTATCGTGTGAGACGGTGTGTAACAGGAAATGCAGATGTACCTCCATGGCAGGTTATTTATTATAGTTAGAACCAATGTCTTTCTGGCCCAAATGTGGGATCTGACCCTGTATAACAAAATCCTCAGCTGCCTCTGAAGTTCAGACACGACCCCAATATTTTCCTCTTCGCCAGACAAGCATCTATGGCTAATGTTGGAACATTTTTCTCTTCTGGTCGAAGAAGCTTTCCTGGGGAAATAGTCTTTATTCTTAGATGTGCTGGAGTACCCTGGGGTGTTTGGGCTCCTGATATTTTCAGGTATAGATTTATCACAGCTTCCATCAAGGAATGTTTTCTGATTGTCTGGTTGCCTTGAGGCTAGTATTAATTCAATGAAATTTAAGGTAACATGCAAACAGAACATTTAATCACAAAATAGAAAATAAAACCTTCAGTCACAAATGTTTGTGAAATACCCTGTGTGAGTGCAATAAGCTTGATCCTGCCCACCCCCCCCGCTTCACCTAGTATCAGAAAGGATTCTCTGTCCCCTTCTCTGCCTTTCCTGAGACCTACCTGTCAAGGGTCATGCCTTCCCACATGGTAGTTTTTATAAACAGTCCCTCCTTTGGAGTCCTAGGGGGTATCCAGGTAGATGCAATCTTTCTCCCTGGAATGGTTTTGTTTCTTTCTTATCCAGGAGAAAGTCTGTCTGTTCTTCTTAATTAAAATAATCTTGCTCCAAGGAAGGGAAACACTTCCTCCCCCTCCCTTTCCCCCACCCCCCTTAGGTCATTACATGCACAGGTTTTAGTGAAAGTGCTTTCACTGCTGGATCTTGTATATCTATTCACACCCCATGGAAATAAGTGTGATAGATACACCTGAACAGGAAGTCAAGATCTGGCTTGTTGCTTACTCTTGGTTGAAATCAAACATTAACTAACCACTTCTGAGTGACAACAGGTTGAAGTGATGAATCCACAAAATCTTCCCTCAAGTTGTGCATGCCACTTAAAAAAAAAAATGCACCTGCACATAGGGCTGGGAGTGGCTCAGGTGCCTGGGATAGGTGTCTGACAACAAGCTTCTCTTAGGGTATTTTACACCTGCAAATTTCTAGTTTACTGGTTAAAAAGATCTTTGACTTACTTCTCCCTGTACAAGGGTCTGTCCTTCCTATATTGTTCAGGTGTGTGTTAACATTCTTTGAATCTCTTCTTACAAGTATTATTCCTTTACTTCTTTGCAATTATTTGTAAAGACCTCTTTAAAATGAGAATATGCCTCAAGAATCTCATTGACATTTTAGAAAATAAACTTGTATATCAGTGCTTTCTGCTAGAAATGTAATACATGTTTATCACTATGATGTTATTGTGTAAGTATATATATCGGCCAAAGAAAAACACCAGGAATTCAAAAGCCAACATGTCAAATAATGTCTTTTACTCATTCCTCTTCACAAACAGATATTCAAGAGTTTTATGAAGTGACACTGCTAAATTCCCAGAAAAGCTATGAGCAAAAAATAGAAGAAGCAAACCAAGTTGCAGAGAAATGGGAGAAGACAACATCTGCCACAGACCATGAAAATCTGCAGAAAAAACAAGAGGTAATTTAACAGATTAAGAATTAAGATATATATAATAAGTGAGATTCTCAAGCCTGAGAAAGGCCATGCAATGATTTATAAGATTGAAAGAATGGCCTTAATTAAGGAATTAGATGAGGATATGGAAGATGTATAGTGTTATCATTCTGACCTTGAATATGTTGCTAACTTCTTCATCCTTTCAATTGTCATCTGTCAAAGGGGAAGTACAAATGTACACCATCCTTGGTGTACTTTACTTGATACTTGGTGTCTGTGATTACCCCCAAAAGAGAATATATCTCCTTTGCTTGCCAATAACCACTGAGGTTATTCATACTCCAGTGATTGTATCCTGCGTAAAAACTTTAACAGGACTTTTCATGTTTCTGGGACTGACATTGGCCTAAACTTTTCCATAGCCCAAGTGCACAGAAATACCAACCGAAAGAATCTCTGTATGAGGAATAGATATATAGAACAAGTTTATACACCATTGTTTTTCTTCTGTAGCCAGTGGAAGGATTCAAAACCTTTGTCACCACTGGCTCTAATCTGTCTCTACCTGCCCTCAGATTATTATTAACTAAATTAGCCATCTAAACTAATTGCCTCCCACCATGTTTGTACTTCAAAGACAAAACCCACAGAACCAAGCAATGAACAGTTCTGTTCTTAAACAGTGAGAGAGAAATAGAGTAGGCGTGGACTGCAAAATTCCAGACCAAAATCAAAGATGAGGGAAATATATAAAAATTTCCATTGTTGTTATGGTTTGAAAGGATTTTCAAGTTTTAAAAGTTGTTCCAAAACACTTCCCATAGGCATGACTATTTTTAAGAGCTTTCCTCTTTTTAAATGTAAAACCCAGAAGCAAATTGTAGTTGTACGTGGCATTTTATATGTGATTCTTTAAAAAGATAAATCAGAATTGCAGGTGGCTAGAACAAAACCCTCCGAAGAAATTTATTGTAAAAATTAATTAGCAAAAGAAGCTTGCAGAATTAATGAGAACAAGCAGTTTGATTTTGAGTGAAATCAGAACAAATGAGTCTTAACATTAATGTAGGATATATCCCATGAATGATTTAACATTTGAGTCCCAGCTTGAAGACACAGCTAGCTAATCTTTTTTTTTTTTTTTTTTTTTTTCCATTTTGCTCTCTTCAGGNAAATGGTGAAAGTGTATTCCAGCATGTTATCTCTTGAAGCACCTGAGAAAGAGAGTGGATGACAGACTCTCTTTTCATACCAGCCTCATCAAAGTATTTGACCCTCAACCCCATCTTCCTTAAGCTCATTGCTGTCTAAGAGGTATGCTGCTAGTCTTGTCCAGGGGAATTTAAACTCCAAGTTCTATGCTGAGAATAATAGAATGTATAAGGCTAACTCCAAACTTTGCTCATCTTGTGAAATGACATTCTGATTTAAAGCAAAACAATAGAAAACTATTGCTTAGAAACTGGAATAACCATTTCAAGCCATGGTGCTGGCAGTCAGAGGCCAGGGTACCCTCACTTTCAAATTTGCTGTCTATCCATAAATGTCATCAGTTTAATGGGTGCACAAAATGTGTAGTCCCTTTAAAAATCATACCTATATATGTTTTAAGGGTCCAACTGCAGGCAAAACAGACTAGAAGTGTAGGCTTTTGTTTTTTTCCCTTCAACAGCACAACATACTAGTTCCAAGTCAGAACTGATTAGTGCATGCTGAATGTACCAGCTGCTGTACAAATACAATACAGTACTTTGCTTTCTATCAGAAATTGCCTTATGAAAATGTAACTGGATAACCTAATACATCACATAAATTCTTATTCATGGTCTATTCCTTATGGGAAATGATGGTTTTGTACTTTCCTTTTCCATCCTCAATTACACATCCCAAACGTGGAAACTAAAAACCTCCCCTCTTCCATGCAGCGTTCCTCTGCAATAAAAGCCCAAGTATGATCATTCAGTCCAGAGGCCATCCCCCTTTCATGCCTTCCACTTGAAACCTTCCTTGGCTGTCAATATGTTTATTTTCTATATAAATTGGTTCTTCTTCTGTATTTTTGTTCCAGTCTTAATTGTTGATAAAAAAGGAAAGCAGCTTTCACTGTCCAGTTCAGGTATCCTGTGGCCCCTCCTTTTTATTGATGTATTTGCTTTTCCGAAAGTATAGACTTTTAGATAACAAAAAAGTTTTTAGACTGTTGTTTGCAATCCAATACAAATTTGCCATACAGAGATGGCTGGGCTCTAAACTCTGTCACCTGGCATCTGTGATCACCACAGTGGTTTGTAATAAACTCCTGCTAGATCTCACAGCAACCTGGGACTGGATCTTCAGCAATTAAGAGAGATGAAAGTGCCACAACCCATCCTATAATCACCCATCATTGTCAGGAAGTGCCTCAGAAGAGAGACATCTCCCAAACTCAGAGACTGTAATTTTGAATGGCCTTTGCAAAAGCAAGTGAAAAGTCAGGGGAATATATTAGCTTACCATATGTGCCAGAACCAGTTGCATCCAAATTTTTAGCGTGAATGACCCCACATAGCACCTTGTGGCTACAAACAATGGAATTAACAAAACCTGTTGGGGTTCAGTGACAGTTACTGCTTCTTTTTTTTCTCTCCAGTTTTTCTACTTGCATGCTTCTTTCTAGTTAAACTCTGCTGTTCATGTATTGACCCTGAAGGAACTCCTGGTCCTTATGAAACAGATAAATGTTTTGGTGTGGCCTATGCACTTAAACACATCCTTGTTTTTTACTCCACTGTTAACAGCTTTGTTGGCCATTCGAACAATAGATCACATCAGTGTTTCCAGATGCAAAATGCAGTATTACCTACCATCATATTATTATTGCATTTCACCCTGTACAGAGACTAAATACATGTGGCAATGTATCTGGCAGAGATGTAAATGTCATAGACCAAAATAATTTCAGTGGGTGGGTGTTAGTGAATAAGGAAGAAAGACAGACATATATGAATGGTTTTTTGTGTAAATTTATCCCTGTTGTTTTCCCTCCTGTAAATCCAACTTGACAAAATTAACTTAAATTGTGGATAGTTTCAGAATCAATGAAACAGTGCTTGGGGGGCAAGTTCAATATTCACTAAAAATATTTGCTAGTTTCTACTTGTGAAGGCTCTTATTTGTTTCATATATTCATACAGCAAGCAGGGAATGTGACATATCAGGTAATAAATGAAAAAGTCCAACATGTTAGTTGTGATGTAGGAACTCTAGAATATAGCTCTGAAGAATACCTAAAAAAATCTTGTTGTGCATTCTCTTGCCCTAGGGCAGGTCAACTGTATTTGAACTGTTCCTGACATGTTTGTCTAATCTGTTCTTTAAAACCTCCCATGGTGGAGAGTCAACAACTTCTCCAGGTAACTTATTCCCTCAGTGATAGAAAGTCTTATCTGACAACAAACTGGAGTTCCTCTACCTGCTATTAGAACCCATTAGTTTTTGTTCAATTTGCAGTAGACATGGACAACAGTTTATTCAGTCCTGTCCCAAAAAGCACTTAAACATATGTTTAACTAATCATATATAATAACAGGAGTTTCCAGCTTCTCTGCCTTTCTTTCTCTCACTCTTTTAAAATGATCTTTGTGACCTGCTCTTCCTCAGCGGTGTTGTCATTTTAGCTAGCATGCCCATGTAACAACAAATGCTGGGTCCTAATGAGAAATCTGATCTTTTGGGAAAGATGATATTTAGTTGGCTTAGACTCATCTCAAAGGAGCTGTACTTGGAGGTATGGAATATTTTAGTTTCCAAAACAAAAAGCCTTGAGTCAATGTGGAAGGCAATTAGTCTTGATGGCACAGGAACTGTATATCTATATATCTCCACGTATATAAAAAAATTTCCTTGAAACTACTCTGCAAGACTTGTTTATTAATGAAAATACTAACTCAGGATTTGGGAACTGCAGGTTGTAATTCCTTGCTGTTCTGGGTACTTCTTGAAGGAATGTGCATGAGGTTTGAGAGGAGGAATTAAAAACTGAGTCACAAAAGGGAACTGGGAACTATAGTGTCTGAGGTACCTCACCACGTCCCAATATCAGCTGAGGACCATATCTTCTGGTGCACTGCATAGTAAGAAATTGATCTCCAGGATTAAGGTCCACAAAAACGAGAATGCACCTATAAACTAACAAGTAATGAATTCCAAAAAATGGGGCAAGACGTCATTCCCTTAAAATCTGCCTTAAGATGTTGATACCTTATCCTAATTAAGGTTTAGAATCATGATCTCTTTTCTGTAAATAAGACCATAGCTAGACTTCTCTTGCAATGTGTGTAAAGGCACTGCTGATATTATTTTCCTTATGAAGAAGTTATTTGGTTAGGGTGTTTTCAAAGGATGTGGAAATCTATATTCAGCTCCCTTCTTGACCAGAGAGGAGCTGATACTGCTTCTCTTCTCACCCATGAGAGTGCACTGTGCATTATGCCAGCAGGGATTATTTTGCTTTTTCTTCTTGGGCTGTTTCCAATTTATATGGAATAATTAAATATTTATTGGGACAGAGTGCTGACACATGACTCTCTAGCCTAGAGTTTATAATTATTACTGCTCTGATGAGTATTAAATTGTAGCATATTTTATCATCTTCGGCATACTCAAGGGTGGGATCCTCCATCCCCAGCAAGTGCCCAAAGATTGGTGTTGAACTGTCATAGATGCAAAGCCCTTCTCCCTGTTGCCTCTCAACTCTTCTTTACCTCCCCATTGTCGCCACCATATATATTCAAATCTGGAAGCAGGAGAATTTAACAGAAAAGATTAAGAACCTCACTCCAGACGCCTAGTATGTAAGGCAGTGTCACAGGAGCCATACATTCATTCCTCTCAGACTGCATTTAGGGGATGCAGGATGCTGCGTTCAGCAGGAGGGTTGGTGGCACATCGGCGAGGAAGTGTGTTCTGAGATCACCTCATGGAGCAGGTTGAGAAGGTATGCCAGGAACATGTAGTTTGTGGATGAAGACAGTGCTTAGGCATTCTGCTGATTGATACAATCCAGACAAGCTCATTTTGGGAACAAACAAATGAGAACATGGCTGTGGAGAGCTGATACTATGAAGATAATATGCCTCTGGAGTTTCTGAGGATCTCAAGTACTTTTAAGCTGAGTCATTTCAAGTCACAGTAATAAAGCACCCACATTGGCTTAAACCAAGCACCGATTATCTTGCCCATGTAGCCTGGTACCTGGCTTCCAGCAGGGGCCAGGAACAGATGCTCAGGGAAGAGTAAGAAAAGGTCAAGCCTGTATAATGGGCGCTTTAGCCGTTTTGCAAGTCTAATCTTAATTTGTTTGGACTAGAAGCACAGAAAGTGCTCAGTGCTGGGAAACTCAGCATTACCTTATTTTATAAACATTCAGCGTGGTATTCACCGCAGCTAGCATGCTGACTGGGGATGTGCCCAATCTGCTGCTGAAAATCATGAAGACAGGGTTTGTTTGTTATTTCAGCTTTGCCATAGAGCTTCATTACTTCTTTGGACCAAGCTTTATAAGACCAGCATTCACAACTTGAAAGCATTTTCTTGAAATTAGGGATCTTAAATTGTCCCTGTTGGAGAGAGAAGATTGATTTCATTTCACCCCTAGGAAATGTGAGAGAGATTCAGCTGAAAGTGGTTTAAATTCAGGTCTTCCACTGCTCGAAAGAGTGCTGTTGCCCTACCCGGTTCCAGATGAAGCTGGGGAAAGGTACTCTCCATCTCTGCTGTCATAGCTTTGCAGTTGTGCAGCTTAGTTAGTGGGTTACTGGAGTCTGAGAGCGGGTGTGCAGGCCTGAGCCCAGCTCCTCAGCTTGGCATATGGTCACTTGCCTGGGAAAAAGTATTCTTCCCTCCCAGGGCTCTCTGCAGTGCATTAAACAGTCACTAGATAAAGGATGCCTCTCACTTAAATGTTGTTTAGATAGATACAATTAAAAATGTGAGATGCTCAGAAAATACAATAATGGAGACCATAAAAGTACCTAGATGGAGGTATCCATCTGGTAAACAAAAATTGAATTGCTCTTTAGCTATGACAATAGTAACACTGCTTGAAGCTACAGGCTTGTGCTCAGCTCCAGACGCTCATTAAAAGACATAAATTTACCTTTGTTTTAACCTCTGTTTTCATTACTTTGGTCTCCAGTGCTACTTATTTCTGGTCAGCAGTGTTTTGACCTTTATTCAGATGGAAAATTGAGGTGAAGGAAAAGAACACTCTGCTGTTGTGCTTCCATATAAATCTGGTAGCCCAAGGTCTGCTTGTCCCTGCATCATAGCATGAAAAGACTATTTACTTATAGGGCATATGGTGCAGATACTTTTAGCATATTGGACAAGAATCATTTGCAATTACTGTGCAAGCTTGGTCATCACACGCTGATCTCGCATGCACAATCTACAGTCAGTGTGCAGTGTGGTACCATTGCTTTGAGACGGTCCCCAAAGATTCCAGTTCTTAATCTAATTCCTGTTGTTCCATGCATTTCTTATGTTGTGAGACTCATTTTGTAAAGACAGTCAATTGCAGTGTGCAAAATGAATCCTCCTATTTCTGCTTGCTTCAGGAATGTCTGCTATCCTTGTACCCAGCTATTATAAACATTGTAATGCTCTGTCCTTTAAGTGCTGGCTTGTTAAAAGTTCCAGTAGTAAACCCCTTACTTAAAAATCTTCTGCCTGGAGCAATTATCAAACCATTAATCTGTTTCACACTAACAGCTTGTCTAAAAAATGTGGACCTGCAAGACCTTTCTATATGTGCCTATAAAAATTCAGTCTCTTCTCTGGATTTTTGTTTGTTTTCTTTGTAACTGGGTACAGCTTAATTTGTATGGCTTGGTTTACTTCCAGGAGCCAAATCTGATTCTGCTGAAGTGAATATACTTAATATGCAAGAGTCATTAGGTATGATCAACCATAATGTTTCATTAGAAGGGTTCAAACCATTCAGTTTTATGTGTCTGTTTCTTCACTAGATTTAGCTCCTACAGTATACATTTATCTGATCGAATGCAGTTTGTGTCTGTGGGTTGATTTTGTACCAGAGCCAATTCCCATGTAATTCTGTTTGGCACTAAGTTTGCCTTCAAGAAGGCAGCAGTCTTTTTAAGGGGTACAGTGTAAGTGACATGTTGGTTTGTGTTTTGCTGGTCATGTTCCTTTTGCACCCAAGGATGTGTAACAACCGTAAGTAGATAATTGTTTAACAACAATGCTGAAGCTTGGCTTCATGGCTTTTTTTTTAATGCAGCAATTTTGCAATTTTATTTTCTCTGCATTAATAAGGTATGCTTTACTTGCAGAGATTATTTTATACACTTGCCTTCTCAAATGGTTTGACTAATATTTAGAAATGGATAACTGCAAAGTCACTGCGTTATTAAAGACCTCATTTATGACTAGCTGCAGCTAAATGTCTTATCCATGCTGGGCCTCTATTTATAAATTTGTTATTTGTTCTGTAGCTTGTCAATAGCTTGAGTGCCAGCGCGTCTGTTAAATGTCACTTTAGAGTTGCTTCTGAGGGTGTTTTAATCTGGTCAGGCCAATGTTTCCATTTTAAACCAAGAAGTTGTATGTCTGCAGAACAGTGTCATCCTGTGGACAGAAATGCTCCAGAGTGCAGTATGCTGGCCTCCATATCCCAAATCCCTACAGGAGAGTTTTCTGATGAAGTCATGATGCTGAGGGTAGGGCAACATGCATGTCATGCCACTCTCTAAACAGACAATTTCTGTCCCACTGGACAAGTCTTGGAACTAGACATCACTCTGCTTTTGCCATCTCCTTGTGTTTGCATCAGGTTAGACATGATCACATAAAGAGCCTTTTCCTTTGTTGCCTCTCACTTGTTTTTTTAACATCACTATCATATTGGTGTGCCTTGTGTGAGAGTTTAGAGGACTCACTGGTCTGATAGGCCCTTTCTGACAGAGAGATATGATTTAGTTTAATAATTGTTTATTTAGTTTAATAATTGTTTTCTACTGGCATTGGTGGGAGAGGGAACAGAACTGGAATCTCAGCATTAAACAAACTAAACCAGATCAGCAATGATGAAAGCGTCACATCCACCACAGCAGGTTTCTTTTTCTTTTTTT
>VYZV01030307.1:52059-98548 GCA_013401275.1 Pandion haliaetus
ATTTATATAATATACCTATCAAACAACCTCTAGGCAGTTTTCTGATCTGGGATTTGTTATTACATCTGCAAAGGATTGGGAGCAGGCCGGAACAGCTGCTAGGGACCAGAAACAATTTTCCACAATGAAAATGTGCCTAAATATTAACCAGCATACGGAATTAGCCAAACTTTTAATTAAGCAATGAGTCTCTATTGTGATAAGCATTGAGGTCAGACTATTGCGTAAATTACACTGCGTGTATCAAAGTAAAAAATGGTAGATCTAGTAGTTAGAGATACTACGAAAATATCACTTAACAAAAAGCTCTTGCGATTTTAATGTACTCTTTCTAAAATAATTTTTCTAAAACATGATATGTTTTATCAAGGGCTGTTGTCATACCAGAGTAATTTGAAAAAATTACCTACATGAAAATATCAGAATGACCCAACAGGCTTCTACCACAAGCTAGCAATTCCTCTGAAGAGTATGTGATATAATTCATTGTTTCTAATAAGATTCTGAGAAGTTATATTTTAACCACCTGCAAAAACAAATACATCAACGCTTAAAAATATAGGTCTTTGCCCTGTAAAACTGTAAGCGTTCTGTAAAATTGATATTCAGGGATGAACATACTCTAGTTAAGTTTCACTCTAAAAATATTTCAGAGCAATTTGTCTCATTTACTCATTTATTAACTCTGACCATTCACCAATCTGAGCAACTAAGCAAGAGAATTCACTGCCCTCCACGTGCAAAGGACACAGGTCTCCATAGAGAGGTTTAAGAGCCCATTATATATTTCTGCAGTCTACCAATACTTCTTTATTAAAATGCTTCTTAAACAGTTCCCAAGAATAAAGAAAGATATCACCCCAAGACTTCTGGATCATATAAAGATCACTCTGGGAGTGATTTCTTGAATTGGTGCATATATCTTTTCTCAGTAAGATAAATATATATGAAGGAGAAAATATCCTTCCTGCTTTGTTTAGTTTTTTGTAAACTGGGACAGGTACTTGCAGATTTTAACGAATAGTAAACACAATCCCAAATGTAACAATGTGGGAAATTAAAGGGAAACTGTCAACTTGAAAATATAATTTCTCTCCATGTTTTTTTTGTATAATATATTTACAAATATCATGACTACAGCTGCAGGACTTTATGCATTTTCAGCTTGTACATTTTACATGTTTGATTGTGCTTAATTATTGCCTCTACCACTTTAATCTGTAACAGGTTTTAGTGAAAACTGCCCCTGGTTTAGAGATGAGACAATTTACTGCGCATTTGCCATTACAATATTTAGGTGGATCATGAATAAAGCATTTGTCTGGACCTTCGTGTAGTGTGAAGGAGTGAATGTCACCTTTAGCCATTCTCCTCCTTCTTGAAAAGAGCCTTTAGGAACATGTTTCTTTTTCCTGTGTAATCTTGATCCATTTATTCATCCAAACGGCCTTGTAGAGAGATCACTTTCTGGGCTTATATCTCTAACCATATTTTCCTTGCTGTTGGAAGCCTCTCGATTTCCACCTTTCCACCATATCAACACCACTCTATTTGTCTTACTTTTAAGGCCTGTCATGACCTGTCTCGTCTCTGTATGTCTACCCTTGTACTTCTCTAGCGATTGACCTCCACGTCTGCTTCCTCAGCTCCTCAAGACATATTTGTTGAGGAACTTACCCAGTATTGCCACCTCCAGTGTACAGGAGCTCTTCAGAAAGAGCTGTGAGACTATCTCATTTCATCTTTAAAATTGTCTTTTGTCCCCAAAGAGAGGTGGTTGCAGCCATAGCATTCATTTCTGATACGATGTTCTCCTCCTGTTGATCAATATTGTTGTACTGTTTGCTCATGTTTCTCTAATTTCTGTCATCCTGAACCGAAATGGACAGTTTGATGGAGCAGAACCCCTGTGTAGTAGCACAAAGGAGATGTAATCTGTGGCTGGACATCTGCAGCCTCATGTCTCTGTGAGGTGCCTATTCCCCCCCAAACTCAGAAAACCAGTTTTACAGATGAGTTCTGAAACTGAATTTTTAATACATCTTCAAATATCTCATGTTTAAAAAAATGTCAGGTTAGCTGAATCTCACACTTTCGTCAGCCTGCATAGACCTACACAATGCTGGTGGGGAAGAATGGCTGAAACCACTAACGGCTCTCTGTGCCTGTGAATGATTTCAGCACTCCAGCCGCTGCTTGGGTGATATGTGTGGTTGCTGCTGCTTTTCTGTCAGGAGGTCAGCCTTGTTGCTACATAGTTATAACCCCGGTAGTGGTGTTCAGTTCATTGTTGCAGCTGCTTAAAGTGTCTTCACTGAAAGGACAAACTGAAGTGATGAAGGTTTTCCAGGCCTTCCAGTTCTTTGCAGAAGTGTAAGGGAGCCTACCTGGTTTTCTGAAATACTGTGCCCTGTCACTGTGTGTGTGTGTGTGTATATATATATATATATATATATATATTTTAGCTCAGCACTTTCAGGTACTCAAGGTGTCTCTTTCTGAGAAGAGACAAGGCAAACAGCTGCTGTACAAGCTGGAAAAAAAATTAAATTAGGAATAACTGACATAGTGGATCTGAAGTCCACTTTCTCAGAGAAGGCTTTGGAAACTCTGGTGGAAATGGAAACGGTAACTTTTAAAATGTTATTGCTGTAACCAGCCACTAAACCAAGTTTGATCTTTGTGTTTTGGAATTTAATTACAATGAGAAGAACAGAAAGGATCTGCTGAGAGATTTCAGGCCATTCATTACGTCAGGCTGGTGTCTCACACATTTTTTGGTGCTGTGGTAGTTTGTAGAAAACCAGAGGTAAGAAAACAGGCAACTTTGTCTCTTCCTCAGGACTAAGAAGATTTATGACAGTTATATGCCTTCACTTACATAATGAGTATTCTTTTTTTGAGATATCTTGTACTTTTTTGACAGTAAATGCTGCCAGGTTACCCAAGGGTACCTTTGCTAGGTCAGCAGCAAGACTAACTAGAGCTTTCAGTATTCAGGATGCTAACCACGTTGTTGCCTGCAACAACAGTACATCTTCTGCTGTTATGGGTGTATTTCTTAATGCTGTTTCTTAATTCAGTATCACTTTATTTCTTACTTGGCTTTCTTGCTTTTCCTTGCACCTAGGGAATGTGCCTCACACACACACACACACACACACACACCCCCTTTGCACTCACAGTGGACACTTCTGTTAATTTTGAGGATTAGAATTGTCATATATTGCTCTTCACTTGCAAATTGTGATGATCTCCTTACACTGGGACAAGGACCAAAAACCTCGTTATATTGATGCTCTGTTTTATGGAGAGCCATCACAGAGAGGGGAGGACTGATCTGATGTCCTTGCTCAATGCGAACATAGGGAAGTGCTGCAGCTTTCTGTTCAAATTGTAGTGAACTTGGAAAAACAAGAGACTTTGTGCCCAGCTTCACAGTGTTTTGTTGCAGCCCAGCCAAAAAGACTGCAAAGGCTTGGATTGTCTTTGTGAATTGTGACCGGGGTCTTGGTCACAAGTATGTGGAAGAAGATTCCTAGTTAACCATAGCCAAGAAAACAGGCATTGTTGTATTTCCAAACTGCTAAATGACATCACTGATTGCAGATATTTGTCTTAATAGTAGAAACTGCATTTTTGCTAGTAACTTTGAAAAGTACAATATCAGAATTGACCATTGCTTTTAGGGGCACCTCTTGTGAACTCTGTTTTACCAAGCACTGCACAAACAAATATTAAGAATATTATCTTGCTTAACTTCAGCTTTGGTTATAAGCTAGTGAAATGTGAAGCTGACCTCATGGTAATAATGCAATAGGTTGTAAAGAATGGGCTACATGTAAAGAATAGCACACAGAGCTGTGTACTGTTGGCATGAACAAACATCAATGTTCTTATGAGGCTTCTGAATACAATCAGAATTGGAATTTGAGCCCTCGTTAACTGGAAGTGAGGTTGTAGAGTAACTAGTACATAAAGGTGATGGGGGATGTTTCAAGCAAATATTCATCAACAGTGAAAATATTTTCAAATACGTTTTTCATCTGGCATTCCCCATAACCTATATGTACCTCTCTACCCGAGTCAGCCACCTTGATAGTAGATACATCCCAACAAAATGAGAGACTTATTTAAGCTGCCTGGACACATTTCAAATGCATAAAGTAGCAGACAGCTTTAGCATGTGGTGTTGCAGAGTCAGAGACACGTTTCATGAGACTGAATTTATTGCCTCATACAGGCTCCCTGTCTGATAGTGTTATCTGGACCTCACTGACAGTGGGCTGTGACAAGGGCGCTGTTTCTCAAGTATAAAAAATATCAGCTTTGGCTGGCAGCTCTGGAGGATTGCTGGTCCCTGTAGGAATCCAAGGGGGACCTGCATGAACCATACAGACTACGTAAGGCAGTATGCATGGCAGGAGCATTACATGGACTAGGAAACTTCCTCTCTACCACCCTTGGCATCGCGTGGTACATGAGGCACTTGCTCCTTTTCTCACAATGCAGTTGACAGTGATGTTTGTTTAATGCAGTTACAGCTGCCCTTGCACTTCTGTGCTTCTCCAACTGCAAGCTCACAGAAGCCAAAGTCTGGTCCATAATTTTTTTAATAGCCTTGGTCAGTGGCTAGTGTTAATAGTTCTTGGAGTCCTCATATGAAAGCACAGGTTTCTGCCATCTGTCCATTAGGCAGTGGCAGATTCTTATCCAGCATTTAGCTCATGACAGTTGTCATAAAGGAAATTGTCGGGCAGCTCCACGGAGCCTCAACCTTCTGCAAAATATTTAGGGAATGTTTGTTTTCCCTTTCACTTTACATCATCATCTGTTTATCAACATTTAGGGAGCATGATGATGTATTCTGCAGTTTAATGACCTGAGTCATTCCACTTAACTTACCATTTGAGTCCTTTTCCTTTCATATATACATATATCAGTGCAAAGCATTTTTTAATGCTCTGTAGGAGGGAAGCTGAATGAAGAGATATGGCACTGTATTTTGCCGAAGGTTTTGTTTAGCTGCAGTATTTTTGCATGTCAGCATGAGTATATATGATTGTGTAGCTCAGCAGCCATGACTTAGCAAGGCAGCCTGCCACTGTAATGATAGCCAGTGCTTACTTCCCCTCCCTGTGGCTCTGGCAGAAACAAATATTCTTCTATACCAAGGTTTAGGACGCTTCAAGCAAAACTATCTCAAGAAGTAAAAGTCACTGTAATATTCTCCAGGGTTTTGATTTCGTGGTGGTTTGGGTTTTTTTTGGGTTTTTTTGGTTTTTTTTTTTTTTTTGGGGGGGGGTGTCTTTTCTTGTCTTTAATACTGGCTTTATATCCCTGCATTAGTGCAAAATACCTTTGGTCTTCCTAAGTATCACTTTATGACATATTAGCCCTGTTCTCAAAATGGGACCGGTTTTATTACTGCTATTGAGTTGACTGACTTAAATTCACCATATCTGCCAGAACATGCACAAAATTTCATCTCAAGTGAAATGTGGGTAGTTTTCTTCTCTGTAATTTCTCTGGAGGTGTGTAAATAGGAAGAGACTGTGTGGGCCAGTGGTGGAGACAGGAGACTGGATTCTATTCTTAGATTTGCTATGGACCTGCAGTGCCTCATGAGAAAAATCAGAATTCAATTGCTTTATCTGAGAGACTTCTTATTTAAATGTATTTCCTACAAGGTTATCATGCAGTACCTAGCACTGTTGGGTGTTTCTCCTATTTGGAGTTGTTATAATTCTATTATATATTTTTTTTTCTTACTTTAACTTATACATATAATTTTTATAAAGAGGAATAGTATGAGCAGAAACAAAGAGAGATATAAGGCTTGTCATAGTGAAAATGTAGTGCTAGACCTTGTCCTAAACTGTGTGTGGTAACACATGTCCACACTCTTGTTCTCCTGAGAACTGAGGGATACAGTCCTCTGAAAGCAATTGTCATAGCTCTCCTGACTGAAGTAGAGGCTATTATAGTTATCAGAAAATGAAGAGCTGCCCCAGAGACCAAGACAGTCCACAGAAGCCATTGCATTAGTTCTTTTCCATCAAAAACTCTAACCTTATGTTTGTAAGTGCCCTATTATCTCTAATCTGAGGTCACTCCACGCCAGCTGTATGGAACAATGGTTACCAGCAGTTTCTCATCTCGCACCTTAATATAATTGTTATTAATTAATACAGTCTCTCTCATTATGGTTGTTACAGGGAACCAGACAGAAATGCAACATCAGCAGTTAGGTAATTGCAATTTAATTGAAATTTGTCTGTTTGCATGGGTGCAGAGCTGGGAAAGGCGAACAGGCAACAGCAGGTTCCACTAACAGCTAACTGGAGGTGGGGAGGAGAAACACCACCCTTATCCTCTCTTCCTCCCATCATGATACCATTTGATTGTCTTGGTTTGTAAAAAGATTTGAGCCAACTCTTTGGAGGCCCCAAAAGTTTAGGAATCAGTTCTGCTCCTGGATAAAAGTGAAGGCTAGCTCATCACATGCTACACCAGCATGTATGAGCTGTGGAAACTGCTCTGTAATATCCTCCTGGCCTGGAGAGCACTGCGGTGATTTACGTTGCTGCAGAGATGCAAAACATTTATGGTTGTTGCTGCTGCTGCCTCGAATCTACTGTAGCTATGCACCTTTCTGGAGAGTCTAGTGCTCATTTAATTTATTTCTGGTTTTCAGGGGAAAATGCACCAACTGGGGCCTATTACTGTGTAGGTCTCCTGTTAAGATCTTGACCTCAAGCCATATGACTAGTGTCCTAAGGGGGACTACTGAAGTAGCAGTTTGAGCTAAAGGGCTCTACATCTCCTTGGGACTTCTAGCAAACCCAGCACTGAACCCTGGAATTGGTAGTGAAATTCCCACACTGTGCTGTGAACATCTTTGGAGGGAAAGTACATTGGTTTGAAGAAGAATTAAATGTGAAAAGAACAATTTAAAAATATTGTCTTATCGTAGCAACCAGAGCAGTTGGGTTTTTTTTTCATTTGTCTAAAAAAAAAAAGCCGCACTGATGCAATAAAAAAATGACACAAGAGAATAAATGTATCAAGTTGTTATGGCAACTGAAATATGTAGGTTGGAATTTATATATCCAGAACTTACTTCTATGTAAGTAAAATAAACATTATTCTTGCTAATTAAAATATCATGCAAATATTATTCAATTTAAAATCATTAGTCATATTTTCTCTTACAATTAATGACTGACTTTCTGTTTCTGTTTCCAAGTATTTGCATTGGCTTCCAGCTGTGGTCCGCTTGTATTTTCAGGGCAAGATTGTGATTTCACTAATATGGGCTTAAATGTGGAGGGACTCCACTGCAGCTAATGAATAAAATGTATGCAGATGGGCACAACTGGAATCAAAGCATGTGCTTTAACATGTTATTCTTACTGCAGCTGACCTTTCTGCTCAGCAGGGCTTTTGGCAGGTGTCGTTGCCCCATGCTTGAAGGGACCTCCTTGCAGCCACAGCTACTTATCTTTCCCCCCAGCTTGACACAGTGCACATGGAGCTCCTTCCAGAGCCTGTTTCTGCATACAGCCTGCCCTCTTCAGCTGTAAATTTAGCTTCCAAGATGTTGTATGATAGCCAATTCTAAATGAGCATTCATTAATTATGTTCAGCCTTTTAATTTTTCTAGTCCTTTTCCTTCAGCCTTCAGGAGAATTCAGTAATAGCTTCTGCTTTATTTGAAAGAAATAGATCTTTAATATCCCAAATTACTCTTCATATTTCATCTTCTTTATGTGCAGCAAAGTACAGACCAATGGCTGATAGGTAAGGAATGGGGAGAATGAGTGTCAGAATCTGAATCCCAGTGAGCTGAGGGAAATGCATTTATTTGTTTAAAGTTTTAATCTCATTCATTCTCACGTTCAGAGGTGTCTGAATTTGCCCTACAGCATTTGGTGTTGCCGAGAATGTTTTGGAAAATAGTCTATCAGGGTAAGAACTCAGCCATATGTGTTAATTGTCTCCATTTCTTATGTGGATAGCTGCCTGGCATGGAGCTACAGCAAGGGTGGTTTTTTGCCTGAAAACTCTAGCCAGTCTGTCCAGTCTCATGCTTTGAGTCTCATTCTCATTCAGCTGAACTGTGAATCATTTCTCTTTTCATCCTTGCAGCAGGGTTCATCTTTGCAATGCTCTTTTTGCTCAGTTTTCCTCTTTGCCACATGCAGCAGGTCAGTACATCCTTCCAACGACCAATATTTGGTGTGCCAGGTCTCAGCAGGGGAGAGACCGTACCTGAGCAACAGCCCTTGCAAGGCTTGTGTTTGCAAGGACTCTGGTTGCTGCATAGTGTCACGGTCCCTCCCTGCTGCGTGAACCATTGCACTTGGCAGAGTCCACCACTGTCTGACCTTAGTGACACTTCTCCCTGGAAAAGGAGACACAGGAGTGCCTTGGTTTGTACCCCAGCTTGAAAATAAAGTTCTGCATGAGTGACGCTGGAGGTAGAGCCTGGATCAGCAAGATGAAGCTCCCGGGTGTATCTTCTGGTTGGTTGCAAGGCTTGAGTTTGTGGAGCCAACCAAGACCCACCCACTTCATCTGAACTCTCTGTCCAGCAGGAGAAAAGCTGAAGCACAAGCTGGTGTTTCCTCCCTGTCAGAATTTCCTGCCTGGAGAGTCAGTTGTCTTACCCCAGACCAGACTCACAGTGCATTAGATAATTATATGATATGGATAATCAGGGAGATTGGCTTTGAGTATAGGCTTTGTGTTAGCCTAGCCAAAGCACCAGTACTGAGTCACTGGTAGCTTGGATGACAGCTTTTAGATGGGTGGTCAAATCTGTTTTGGGGACGAGCAAATGCAAAGTTTGCTAGTGACATTCTGACATCCAGAAACACACTGAGAGCAAGACTTGCTTTCGGGAGGGTGGAGCAGCATTAAATCAGATCCTGACCTTTCTAAAACACAAGCCTGCAGCCACATAATTGTTCCTGAGCTCTAACACTCTTTAAGTCTGTCATAAAATCTTCTGAAAGGTTGAATCTATATTAGCTAAAATGGAGTTATAAAAAACCCAGGGTAAAATAAATATTATTGTGATATTTATGCTCACTTCCTCATACAGCAACTTAAAAAAAAAAAAATCAAACACTTGTGGTGTGATTTGTATGGTGGAATCCATGCCTGAATGTATACTTTTCTCTATTCACATTTACTGGTCTTACTGGGAAGACGGGTACAGAGGGGACTGTGGTGACATTCTTACAGGACTTAGCCATGAGTCTCGTAGCAATCTGCAACATCACTCTGACTTGAGACAGCTGCAAAGGCTGAGCTAATGCCATGTGATGTGGTGCAAACCTTGACATCTTCAAACAATGAACCAGAAATCCTAAATGTGGAAATAGAAACAAAATCCTTTCTGACGACTAAATCATTCAACTGGGGATACTGAACCATGCTTTTATAAAGGGCTTCAGAAACACTTAATTAGGCACCTTCTTTTTTAAAGGATTTTGTGGACAAAAAGAGAGCTCTGCTATGTTATTTCTGGACTGAAATTTAGACCCAGCTGAGGTAAATGAAACTGCCTGGCTTCTGTGGGATTATATTTCTGATTTTAGTTTCTATCATGGCCTGCTCTGGGATTGTCTGAGTTTTCAGTCATCTGTGATATCAGTGAAAGTTAATTCCTGCCAAAAAATTTGCTGAATGACATTTCTTCCTGTAATAAGGAGTATAAGAGGCATAGAAATAGGACTAGCAGGGTACAGAAAAAGGAAAGTGCATCTTAGGGTCTCTAGGATTATTTCGCTGCATGGCACTGCAGGAAAGACTCTTCAAGTCCCCAACAATGCTTTGTCTCCCACAAACCGTCCAAGATCTGCAACTTCTTTTTTTTGTTGTTGTCCAAGATTGGCAGCAGCAGGAGCCAAAACTGAGATGCTCACAGTACATTTAGGAGAGCTGTCAACTCTGCCTAGGTACAGCAGAAAGGTGCAGCCCTTGGTGGACGGATCACACACATACAGGAGGTGTTCTTGCTGTTGCTGGCATGTTGTAAAGGATGAACTTGAGTCCAGTTTTAGTTCACACATGGCTTGAGCAGAGCACGAGGAGGTTGTACCCTGGCATAGAGGTGTGCTGCTTTCTTGGCTAGTGTCAGTATCTTGCTGTGCATCTCAGTTCAGCTCAGGTTGCTTCCTACTCCAGCATAGCTGCTAAATGAATTAATTTATATCAATGTCCTGTAAAATGGATAATTCCAGCATATGTCATGCTGCATTTTACTTTCCCCCGTAGCTTTTTAAATATTCTAACGATTTTTTAAAATGCTTACTTTCAAAAAAGTTAATTGAATAAAAGAATAAAAGCAGTATCTCTCAGCACTATATGTTCCTGGGAGCATTTGATTACCAAGATGATAGATTTCCTGACAGATATTGGCATCCAAAAGTTAACAGATCACTGGGTTTTTTTATACCTTTCTTCTCTTAATGTAAAACATTTGGGGTAAGCCGGCATTTATCTGCAGGCTCTCATAGGACTGGAGCAGAGCTACCAATTTGTGATACAAAATGCCAAAAGAGGTCTCAAATCAGCTTCTGTTTCAAATTTCTCTTTAAAAGCACACAGGAGAGCATTCCCTAAGCTGCTGGCTGTAGGAGAAGGTGCATTAGCTCTCTGAACCCTAAGGCATTTGCAGATTTATTTAGACTCATGGGCTGTAGCTCCCCTACACTCCCACTGGTGCTCCTGGTCTCTTTGCAAAGCTGATCAGCATTTTCCAGACGCAAAGCGGTATATATGCCCAAGAAAATATCCCATAGAGGTGTGTGTGTAAATAAATTCGAAGTCCTGGCAGCAACATACAAGAGCATGGAAGAGCAGAATAATGTTTGCATGTATGTTTCTTATTTTTTTATAGTTTTTATATTCCCAATGTTGGCCCTCACTTGGAGAGGTAAACGTGGTAACTATTGTGGATGGTTACAAGTACCTCCTGTTGATATACTAGGTATAAATTTGGGAGCCATACAATAGACTGGAGAATTCATCCACTGTTAAAGGGTTTGGCTGCTATACGAAGACCTCCTGTAGGAACTCCTGGAAATCCCAGATGCCATAATTGCCTGTGAGGGCAGATGCTCCTTCTGGCTGGTTGCTGGCTCAAACATGAACTGGAACATGCTGCCTGCTGAAAGTGGAACCAGTGACAAGTCTCATAATTCATAACTGTGTACTTTGGCAAAAAATAATCAGTAAGAATTTTGTTGACGGTTGACTGTGATAATTGTGCATATCCTAATAAGCTACTGGAAAGATGTGTTATAAGCACAGAAAAACTTTGCTGAGCACTGTTAAAATTAGATAAAATTAACAAGGTAGCTAACGTGATTACTATTGTATTAATAAACATTTAAATAATGCTGTAAGTTTGCACAATGAGAGACATTGCCCTGAAGAGATTACAGTCTAAATAATGCCTCTTAATTATAATCTAAATCGATTACCATTAATTATACACAAAATTGGAAGATTGCTTTTGGTGTGATCTGTGATTCTCATGGTTACTACCCATGTGAGCAAAGTTACCAAGTGAAGTTTTAATCTGCTTTTGCAACATTTGATTGTAAAATCTCTTCTCTTTCTCTGACCAACTTGAAGAAAATAGTATTTTCTTCTGTGAACAGGAAGATAGAGTTGTTCCAACTACCAGACTTCTAGATACAGGAGTCTAAGCTTTTGTCAGTAATTTTAATTCAGGCTTGAAGTCGTTATTTCCAGAACATCCTACAAGGATGTACTAGTATGGTGGATGTGCTCCACTGCATTCCTACTGGGTCACCCTGGGGCTGCCATTTCTGCTTCTCATGGTGACCAGCATGGTTCAGGAATAATGAGGTGTTGCTAAAATACTTTTTTTGCATGAGTAGGCAGCTTTTGGATCTATAAAGTGTACAAATAATTTTAGACAGGGTAGGCTTTTGGTTAGCCTCTAAAGAGAAGATTGTATGTAATCAAGAATAGGACTCAGACCCAAGAACGCTAGTTTTTAATAAATCTGTCACAACACACAGCAAGTATCCTTTTTGCCTCTTGCATTATATGGTCCCATTTATTTCATAACACAAAGTTAAATGAGTATTGGTTTTCAGATGGATTGCTAATGTATACTTTGTTCAAGTTTGGGAACCATATATTACTCTGCTAATGCTTATTGAACCTTAATACACTGGAACAGAGAGAAGTTCCAGATTTATTACAATTACTCTTACTTGAGCTGTTTGTAGCCTCCTAATGTCCTTGGTTTGCTGCTCTTCACAATTAATGTGACCCATTTCCCTAAGGAAAACAATTGAAACATTTCATAGCATCTTATGACATTGTTTTATGTTCTTTCAAAATATTGGAGTCAGCTAATGGTGAAAAATTTGAGGGGAAAAAATATGTAAAATATAAACAAACTAAAGTTCTTTATCCAATTTTGCAGCTGCACTCATTTGATAAATGCTACCATACAGGCTGTAGTTTCTGCTGAAAATTGTCAAACCCCCTTTGAGAAGTTGCAGAAGCTCAGCTCCTTTAGGATCAGGCAGAGTTTGGTCTTGATGATTAGAGCAAATAAAAAACATATTGATTTACATAGTTTATATTGTTGCCTGTAAATAATAACAATGGAAAACACTTAGGTATTCAGAGAAAGCAAAGATGAAATGAAAATTTTTATGCATGCTTTTTAGCTCCTTGTAACACAGGTTTTCCTTTCCTTAAAGAAACACTTAGGGAGTTGCTTGGATTTCCTGTAGGCTCTGATGCAAGATGCAAAACCTGAGTTCAGTTCCTTGCTGTCCTGCATAAATTTGGCCTGGTTTCCTTGCTATCCCTTCCTCCCTTCCAGATTACAAATGGGGGATATGCAACACCCTTTGGTGACAAGAAACAAGCCGAAGGAATGCATGGTACTCCATGACTGCGAGCGTGCAGGAGAAGCTAAAACTTCAGAGAGGACGTGCATTGAGTCCTGTGTGCTCAGCCCCATGTAGTGCTGAGCTGCTGGGCTTAATCCAACATTTAAACACATTCTTTATTGGAGCACAAAACTAATGCCATTTGTTCCAGTGAAGTTAAAAGCACGTGTCTTAAGTAGTTGCCTGGATTGGGGCCAGCATTCAGTCTTTTGCTGGATGGAGCCCTAAATAAACAGTCTAGTATCAGAGGAGAAAACATATTTGCACATGTGGATGTGATTTGGCTGTTTCTGTGGCACTGGCTTGTTGTTTTCCAAGTTGTGCTGGCAATGGTTGGTCTATTTAAAATGCTAACAATTTCTTGCCTGTTGTGTTGAAATTGACTGCACTCCTGGTGCACAGGCTAAAAAAGGATGGGTGTAAATCACTCGTGGTGTCTGTGATGCTCAGCGCCAACAGATAGAAGACACTCTACTCTGTTTGAATTCACTCTGCTTTCCTGTTCATGCTCTTGCAAAGTGCCCAGAAATTTTCTGAGATCCAAGTTAGTGGCAGTCATCATGTTTCATTCAAAGGCTAACACTTCAAGCACATTTTTGCAGGGCAGCAGAGCATTGTAAACAGAGATTACAATGTCATTTGTAATATTTATTGTCTTAATGCAAAATCTGCAATAATGTATTAAATTTCCAGCAGGAAAATTGAAAAAACAAATAAAGCCTTTTACTATATCTGCTATTAAAGATACTATTTGAAAAAAATACTATGTGTTTTATGAGGGTTTTCTGTAAGCAATATAAAACTGAAATCTGTGTAAATGAAGGAAAGGTAACAAAAAAAAATGCATTTGAATTTAAAAGATTCGCAAATATGGCTACTACACAAACATGAAACCCTTTCAAAAATATGTCACTTAGGAGAGTGTCATGAATTAGCAATGAGAAAACAAACCAGGAAATTCATTTGGTGCTGTAAGGAGAGCTATTCCTGCAGCTACTCCAGATGAGAAGCCCATTAACATCCACGGGGCTTTTCGGCAGGGCACTGATTTCCTTCCTTATCTCTGTGTTCTCATGCTGAATGCTGCAGAGCACCTTGAATGCCTTCTGAAGTCAACTAGAGATTATGATAAGCATCATCTTGTAGATTTAGCCTAATAAGACTTTCACAGAGTTTCATGAGAGTGGCTATAAGATAAAACCCAGAAGTTTTTGTATGACAAAACACTGAGGGGAAAATCTTATGTATGAGCCACATCATATTTATCTGAATTCAGGCTACCCTTTTGAATGTGCACACTAATCTTTACATTTAAGTGTAATAGAATTATAGTGCACATCTCAGCTACTTTATTTGATTTTTTTTTCTTCCCCTCTGTAGTCTGCAGCTTCCAGTGGATCAGAAGGATCTGGACAACGTGGTGATCACAATAAGGAGAACCAGACTTTTGAAAATTATGTGGTAAACATGAAGACAAAGGTATGGTCCACTCTTTTGTGATGGAGAATGAAATCCTTATTTAGGCAAGTTTTGCTGGAGGTGAAATGTGTAGAGTATATTGAATTTCAGCTCCTGCAGTCATTTTTTTGGCTGCTTAATGACTGCATGTACATTACCACACTCAAATGAGGCTTATGGCTGCAATTTATTGCTGTATGTTACTAGTCTTGTGCATTTCATGCTGTCCTAGGCAGGATGTGCTTTTTATTTTGTATGTAAAAATGTTAATATTGGTGATTGTTCTACAGGATTGCTGATCTCAAGATGTTTTCATTTCAGTGTATTTTTTGCAGTCCAAGGTTTTGTGCAGTTAGTAAATTTTATTGAAGGTGTTTTCAGTCTCTCAGTGTGCATTGTAGTTTATTTCTGGTCTGGAGTCAGTATGGAAGAATATGAATGTCAGCAGTGATGATTTTTGTATAGGCAGTCTAATGATACCTACCATAAAACTACACTGAATAATAGACCTAGCAATATGACTTCATGGCTGTGGTAAGGGGGTATGTTACACTTCTCTTTATAACAGTCTTGCTACTTGCAATGGTGAAGTTGTAAGTGTTTCATTATAATATCTCCATTATTTTCATAGGTTCACAACTTGGCTGGAACAATTCTCTTGGGCTTAGATACTATTATGTAGACTTTCAGCCTTGAAGTAATTTTGTATTTTTTCTTTTCTAAGTGAAAGAAAATTATTACATTTTCTTTTAAACTTAGCAAGCTGGAAACATGATGAAAAGAAAACAGACAGTAAGGGAATTGGCATGGTTATGTGATACCTTGTATACTTCAGCGAAAATTGTTTCTAACAGTGGAAACTTGCAGATTATTCCTCTTGTCTAAGGCTTTTCCATGGGCTTTGTTTACATTTCAAGATCAATTTCTCTGTTCGTTATCTTTTCAAGATCTAAAGACTAATTGTCTAGCATGGCTTTCTGAGTTTCTTGTGCTGCTGAGTTCCTGGTTGATCAGAAAAACTTTTGTACCATGTAGGACCGTGGCGCTATTTGAGAGCTGAAATACAAGAACATGTATACTCATTGAAATTTGTCTCTATATTTATGAAAGAAATTATTTCCCCAAAGCATGGAATTATCAAAAGCTTGATATATACCCTAAATACATTGTGTCCATGAGGATGTTGTAGAAATCACGGGATGTAGTGGATCTCAGTCCAATTTCACAACACCTTTTCCAGTATGAATGCCCAACTGAACAATGCACCATCTTTCCTACGTAGAGTCATGATATGCGAACTCCTGGACTCAATGTTTCTCCATCCACAATTCTATGTACAACATTTTCATGCTGTTTGTAGCTCTCCAGCACAAAACGTACATGAGAGTAAACTCCAAAAATTGGCAATTCCATTGCCAAACTCTAAGACATTCAGAGCTGTGAGTGGTTTTTTATTCAGTTCCCAGTACCATGGGATAGCAGAGAGCAGATGTTTTGTTTTCATTTCCTGGAACTTGTGGTTTAGTGTGTCAGTTCATTTGAAAGAGTCATTTTGTCTGATTTCTTTTTCAAGTGACTGTGCTTGAGTGTCAGTGGCACGCTGCTATGACAGTGACACATAGCTATTTAGGGCTGGCTACATGTTTAAACATATGCACCAGAGCTTTTCAGTTGCTGATGATCAATTGGTTGTTAGATTTATTTCCCCAGGAAGAATGCTCAAGAATTAAAATGAACTCTTCTTTCGCCGTGGATCTTGAGAGCTGAGAGCCACTTCAGGACATACCGTCCTTGATACTGTGTGTTTCTATTGCAGAGCGTCCCAGCCCACATAAAGCCAGTGGAGCATTTGTAACTGAAGCGCTTCTGTCTTGTTCTGAATAAGGGATTTGTGGGAAGCAAGAGAAAACAATTATGGCTTTATATGGGAAATAATAGATACATAAAGCATTAGGCATAAGTTTTAAATTAATGAAGGTTGCAGAGCTTTCAAAAGGCTAGCTTATCCAAGGCCCTTCAGAGCTGTAGGATGGCTCGAGCACCTTTCCCTATCCTCTGCTCCACACCCTGTGCTTATGAACGTGCATTTCCTACAACCCATGCTCTGTTCCCACCTTGCCTCACCGTCTTCTCATAGGCCCCTAAGCTGGTGAGTTTGTGGGAATGAGACTACTAGAGAGGTTGCACTGTCTCCATCTTTGGGGATATTCAAGACCAGACTGGATAACGGCCTGAATAGCCTGATCAGACCTCACTGCTGAATCTGCTTTGAGCAGCAGGTTGGAATGAAGATCTTGGGTCCTTTCTGTTGTCACTTATCCTCTGATCCTTTGATTACATTGACTCCTAGAGAGGAAGGGAAGCAACCACCCTCCTGTCTCACTGAGCACTATTGGAGGCAAATGACTTTACACACCACCAGGTGCAGTGGCCAAGGGCCAGGTATTACAATAAAGCCCTTGGCAGACAGGACCAACAAAGTACATGTTGTCTGTTAAAAAACCAAGAATCACTTTTTTTGTTGCTTTTGAGTGCTGGGGCAGTGCTTGGCTAAAGTGGTGTGAGCTCCCAGGTACTGAATAAAAGTGTGGTAAGCTGGGCATGTGCTTGAGGCAGGAAGAGAGGGAATTCCCTCCACAGCTGTGAATCAGAAAACAAACTTTTTTTCTGTGGCTGTTGAGCCTGGGGCCATCGTGACCACTTGGGTGTGGAGTCCTTGTGATGAAGGAGTGGAGCTGCCTGTCCAGCCTTCACATCTCCCTGTGCCCATTTTACCATCTACCTGCAGGCCTCAGTGTGGCAAGGTCTGTGCTTCCCTACAGAAAAGAAAACTGTCTTTTTCTTTTCGTTGAGAAAGCTACCAGCCAGAGAAATTGGTCAGGAGTCCAACATTGATTGTGCTAAATAGCAATGAAATTTGCCATGCATGGGAGAAGGGAATGTTCTTGCTATATCTTCTGCCTGAGACTCTCATGGGCCTGAGGCCAGTTGCAGAGCTGCTGCTGTTAGGGCTGCTGCAGTCAGGAGGGGCAGAATTGCTAATTTGTTCATCTTTAAATTAACACCAGGAGTTCTGGGCTTCTGGTTCAGCCTGGGAACTGCATTAAAATTCTTAGTGACTAAGGTATACAGAACTTCACCCCTTCTGAAATTTGTATTAACTTGTCTTCCTGGCTGAAGCAGGATTTATTCTGACATTTCCTCTGTAATATAGCTCCTAACTACATATCCAGGATCTGCAAGATTTGTAGTTTCTCTTTTTTTTTGTGTGTGTGTGTAGCACAAAACAGTCCTAATAAAGAGGCTGTCTCATGAGATTTTCCCTTCTAGCATATAATTACTCAGATAACTTGTATCCTGGTGTTAACCTACTAACTAACCAATTGTGATACAGAGCAACCTAGCTGGAACTGTGCTTAAGTGGTATAAATGAGCTCTGACCATAAAGATCTAAGTTAATGACTACATCAATTGCCCTCTTAGAATAGATGTAATCAGGAAAGTATTTGTAGCTTGTTTGGGTGCAATATAGGACCTGAGAAGAAGAAAGAGAATATAATCCCATGTAAAAGACTGGCAATTTAATACCATCAACAGGTACTCTACTGTACACAATTTAAGATACATTAGGAGTAAATAAATCTTTCTCCACATTTGTAAGAGGATGCGTGTGTTGATGTGTTTTCTGTGTAGGTGCATAGAGCTCTAAATAGTCACTGGCTAAATTTTGCAACATGCTGACATTACTAATGCTGTGTTAGCAGTCTGGTAGATGTCTCCTTTCTTAGTGTCTACGCCAAAAATTGGAGACCTAGTACTTTTGTTTTTCTTAATTTCTGCCATTTGAATCAGAGAAATAATGAAGCCGGTTTTGCTTTTTTTAAAGAATCAGTTTCTCTTTACAGTTTTTGCTCTATAATATTTGGGTTTCAAAAGAATTTAAGAAATGTTTAAAAAGGTGTGTCATGAAAGACTTAAAAAACCCAGAGAATCCTTCCTATTGGTTTTAGGGTTTACAGAAGCTTGCTTTTACAAATATTCAGTTCAGCTGGATGTTACAGGCTCTAGTTCTAAATATAACTGCCTAATTAAACCTTATGCTTTGGTTATCCAAGTGGAAGTACCTGGATACAGTGAAGATTTTAATGCCAGAAAGGAGCATTAAATTGTCCAGTCTAAACTACTGCATTATACAGACCATCACGTTTCACCTGCTCACCTCATATTGTTTGTTTTTCTATGACTTAGAAATAGACACCTTGGTAAAGTTTGTGAAGGAAGTGGTCACCTGGGTAAGTGGTTTTCAAATGGTGGTCTGCAGAACCACTGGTATCATGGTGGGAAATAGTTGTTATTCTGCCTGTATTAAGGCTTCCCAAGAGTCAGAGCTCATCAAAGAGGTTATTTTTGACCATCTAAATCAACTGCAAGCAACTATAAACCATCTCTTTTCACCCCAGATGGCTGCTTCTCAATTTGTTTGGTTTTTGGGTCAAGTCTTTGTATAGTAGATTTCAATCATGATCATATGTACAGATAACACGAAGGCTGGAAGAGCAGAGGAAAAAAATAGAACTAAGCAGCAGTATGACCTGCAGAAATTAGAGCAGAAGGAGATGTTACTAATGAAGGGTAAAGCAGTGCCAAGGCTCTGAAAATCTTATACTTGGGGAGAAAAAATGAATGGAAAAACTATCTAGTTGGAGGAAGAAAATTAAGCAGCTCAGCCTCTTTTGGGGGTTTGGGATAGGTAGTTAATAAAAATGAGGAGCTGCATCCCTGGGAGAAATACTGGAAACCCATTGACAGTCATCTCTTCCCGTAGTGCAGCCCTGACTTTGTTGAGTCATCAATAGATGTGTGTTAGAAGCTATGGCCAGGAGCCCTGGCAACCAAAATGAGCCTATGGAAGGATGGAGCTGGGGTCTGTGTCGCCAAAAGCATGTGTCTCTTCTGTCTGGGGCTACAGGAGATTCTGAGGGTAAAAACTAGCTGGCAATATTTCAGGGACCATGCCGCTCAATGATGCACTAAGCTTGGATAGCACACGTGCAGATCTGCCTCTTAAATGCTCCTTGTTGCATTTTATGGAAGGGGGTTACACTCAGAAATTGGAGGAGTGCAGGAGGAAGCTTTTAGCTACTTGATGGAGCCCGATTTTCCCAGGCACACACAGGAGTCATGTTGTCCACATAAACATCCTCAAAGGGTTCAAACCCTCTGTTTTTCCTCTAAACTGTAAATAGGATCATGAATTCACTGGGACCAGCTCACAGGAGTAGAGTTACTTGCAAGTAGAAGCATTTACTGATCATGCACTTGGAGACCAATTTCAAAATATATCCCCATATGCCACTTTTGAGTATGATATGAAATTTTACAGCCAAGTCATTAGGTAATTATATGTATGGAAATATTTCACACCTTACCAGATCAGCTTGAATCTAGGAATTGGAAGAGAACAAACTGTTGGATGCTTTACCTCTAAGTGTTAAAATATGTCCTGATTTTAATGTTGACTGAGTTCCCTTTTGCCCTACCATGCCTAGAGCACAAGTGTGGCTTCGGTTAGACCATCTTCATGGGTTAATTTGTTCTTAAGGAGATGGTTAATTGGTTCTTACTTCAAGGATGTTTGAAAGTTCTCTGTTTCATATAATCCATAGTTTAATAAACTTGTCTGGCTGTTTGGCTACTGGACTAAACCTCAGTAGGGACAAAACTTGGAGGTTCCAGTGCAGCCTGTAAACACAAATCAAGTTTGTTTTGTGCACATGTGGTTGCTCAGAGCGAGTTAAAGTTTTAGACACAGTCGTAAGTGCTCTGGAGACTTTCTTTTTAAGATGTTATATCCACCAAAACTTTAATAGTTGGGGGAGGGTTGGTTGCTCTCTGACCACATATCTGATTCACTATGGATTTTGTAACTTTGGTAGCAGTGACCTCATTTTGGCAAAATAATGTGTGTCATTTACTGAGCCTCTTGCTGCTTTAGCAATCACAAGAATATTAGGGTTATAACCTGAGTAATTTATGGAAGAGAGATGACTCTTAAATTTCATTTTATTTTCTTGGAAAGGCTTATTTTATTGAAAACATATTTTAGCTCTGAGTGAGAATGAGAGATCCTCAGCAAAGCACCCAGGGGGAATTGTGCTGTCCAGTGTGTTGAAAAGGTAAATTGTAATGTATGGGTGTCTAGACGTTTCCTCTTGTTGCTGTCAACAGTCCAGTTGGCTGTATTTTTTTTTCCAGTGAATAGGAGCATTGATTTTCCTCTCTCTTTGGCCAGAGCTTTCATTTTACATATCTTTCCCCTTCTGTGTCTCTTTCTCTCTCCCTCCCTCTTTCTTCTCTCTCTCTCCCTCTTCCTCTATCTGTAAGAGAGGGAAGACTTTAAGAGCTGACAGCGAGCTTTCTAACTCGGAATGATTCATGTAAGACACCTGAAAGGCAAGCTCTGCACCAGCATCACTGCACGGAAGGTAGGGCTTTGGGGGCTAAACAGTCTGTAAAACTCTAAGCAAAGCTTACAGAACATGAGATAAATTGATTAAGTCTGCGGATCTGTCAAAGAAGCAGAAAAAGTTTGGGAGAGAACTTAAGGAGGTTTTAAGCTCTGTTGTTCGGGGTGCTTTCTTTTAATTAAAACTTTGATGTATTTTTCATAAGTGGGGAAGAAAAAAGGTGCCCTTCTGTAGCTTTGAATAATGTATATAATGTGGGGGGTTTTTGCCGTGGATGGTAAACTATAATTATATTGCTGTTGTGCTTCACAAACCTGCGTGCATGTGTAAATAAGCAATTCCTGTTTTTTATCCCTGACATTATTTTCTGTTATACTTTCTGAAAGTTCGCCTTATCCAGCTGTTATTTATATTCACTTCCTGAATCCGAATCTGACCTAGTAATTCTGAGTGACTGTAGATGTGACGCATGAGCTCTCGCACACACCTTAATGTTTCAATCATGCACTTCAAGCAATATGCGTTTGTAGGAATCATGCTCTTAATAAAAACCCTCACAACCCAAAGCAGTTGTTTTGGCAGAGAAGTGACAGCACTTTGATAGATGGGCCCGATAGTTGTGTGTGTTGTGCTTGCTTGGAGTTAGTAGGAAAGAGGAGGGAGAGAGTGAGCGAGAGGGGGGAGGAAAAAAAAGACAGGGAAGGAGAGAGCGAGAGGGAGAGAGATTGAGAGAGAGAGACTTGGCAAAGGAAATCTTATGGGTATACTGAAACAGCAGATCAGAATTGTGAAACCAGAGCCAGGGCTGAAATGTGATGCTTTTGCTCTTTTGTGCTTGTTGTGGTTCTCATCTTCCCATTTAGAAGGCTGCATACCATTCAACAGAATATTTTGATCACAGATTGAACAATGCAGCAATCAAGCCTGATAAGCCACCTGGAAGTTTTGCTTGAGACGATTTCTAGTGGGTTTTCTGATCCCTGTGAGCATCATGACTGCCTTTAGCATTGTGGAGGAGGACTCGAGTTTCTTATGAGGGCCCCACTTGGAAAAGCAGGCTGTGCAGATTCAAGCCTCCGGTTCTGTTCATGCTGTTCAAAAGCCTTTCCTCACCCTTGCTGATTTGTTTTTATGATTTACATACACTCCTGTGGAGATTTACAGAATGGATTGTCTGTGCATTGTCACAACCAAGGTAGGACTGGAAACATTGCTGTTATGTGTACATATTTCTCTGCTGTTTTTCTGTTCCTGTAATTAAATAGATTGAGCATGTACTGTGTCAGGTTGCAAGATAAACTGATAAATAAGCTTTGCTTCAATGAGCATTTTGTTCTCTTTTTCTGTAGATTATGCAGTTTGTTTCTATATCACTTCCTAAATGATATGTAATTTTCTTATATTTACTAGCAAAAGGAAAATGATTTCATATTTTATCTTAGCCTATGCTTGTGTCTATTAATATCTCTAGCTACTAGAGCACTTTCAGAATACATGGTATAATACACATTTTCTTAGCTTATCAGTTTATTCTGTAAACTAAACAATAAAAAAAAAAAGGGGGGGCATTATATGGGTCCCAGGATTTTAAAGAGGCCAATCAGATGTAGTTTAGATAGTCGTGATGTTTCTGATTGGAGAGATGCAAGTTTCTTGTGGCTTATTGTGGCTTTTTGGGGGAAAAACATAGCTTACTTTGCATCTCTAGGCCTGAAGAATAAAAATGCCTTGATCCCAATTCAGCACTCTTATTCTGATATTAGATCTAACCTGACTGTTTGGGAATGGTCCTTCTAAATAATTCTCTCTGAATGTGCATGTAAACAATTTTTATCCATAACAACAGTGGCAGGCTAAAGACTCTGGGGTTAAGGACACTTCCCGAGTTAAGGACAACTCCTGACTTAAAACTCTAGAGTAGGGATAAGCTGAATGATTCTTTGAGATGTCTTCAAACTTAGCAAACTAACTTAATATTAAATGACAGGGAGATAATCAGGGAACTCCCCTTCTGTTACTATAGGACGGGCAGCTCACCGCATGTTTGTAACTGCATTTGCACATAGTGATAGTATGTATAAGGAGTAGCTACCAGGGAAGTCCAGACATTGGGGTGCAGCACAGTTGCTCCTTGTTCTGGTTTATTTTTGATGGGTTCCATCATTTCCATAGGACTTGCAAAATGCCTGGGGTAGCCAGAACACCTGAAAGCTGTGTAAATGATAAGGCAAGCCAACGGTTAGCACTGTTGTCATCATCACTGTCATTTTTTGTGTAATGGCCATGTAAAGTGGTGACCACCATCCATCACACAGAGAAAGGAAGGAGGAGACACCCTGGGCACCCATGGGCAGTAGCGAGGGATGGCGGGTGTCCACTGCAGAGAGCAGGGAGTGTGGTGGAGCTGCAGAAACAGATGCGAGCTGTCATTCCCATCTTGCTGGTGGAGAAAACCATATGGGGAAAGAACAGGAGGTGAATGAGGCCACAGAAGGAGCATACACTCCTTCTGTGGCCTCATTCACCCCCTGCTCTTTCCAGGTCCTTCTGGCTCCCACAAGCCATGCTGGATCTGAGACTACATCCTCTACCTTCCCTGGAGCAGAGCGGAGGCACCCATGGGTGCCCGTTGACGTAATACCAGTGAAAAGTGCTCAGCAGCGGTGGTGCAGCACCGCTGAACAAAGCTGGGATGCAGGATCATGTTACACTCCCAGAGGTTGCTTTCCAATTGAAAATAAGCAGGTAGGTTTTAAAAAAAGCTACAATTAGCCCTACTTCTGGGTGTGTGGTGGTGCAGTGGGGACCTGCAATCGCAACCATCCTTGGCCTTGAGTTTGGCAAGGAGGTGTGTAGTAACTGGATTTGGGACAGGGGAATAAGTCTACTTTTAAGATGGTATAACTGGGAGAAGAAAGTGGCTGAGTGCCTTTTTTTCATATGTCAAGAGACACCGCTTTATTTCTTTTATGAATTTTTCAGTGGAAACTTTCATCACCATTTTCCCAGGGCCTTCTGGGCAGTAACAGATGTAGACTCACCATCATCTCAGTACTGCTGCTGTTCTGAGCAGGCCTCCCAACTCCATCTACACATATTTTTCCTCCCAGCTTTTCTGTCTCCTGAATCCACTGCTAAATGGCTGAAATGATCTGAAGGTCAAGCGTATGACCCTCAAATATTCAACTCCAGATACTCAGTCTTTGCTGCCAGCTTTGATGTTGGAATGAGGTAGGATTGTGAATTGTAGGTGACCTGCTATTTGGATGCATGTAGGAAACACCATATTAACATACGTAACTGAGCTGAATAATGGCAAAAATCTAGTTTCAGAACACTTTCATATTGCAAGGGCTCGAAGCCAAATAAATTACAGTTGATTTCCTCTTGTTTGGTGCCATATTTAAATGGCTGCGCCAGTGACATTATATTGTACTGATCCATAATCTGCTCATACTTTCTTTGTTGTGCATTGGAGTAACATTTCTTCCTTTAAACCTACAAGATTTTTATGGCATCTGTTTATGCCAATTTTCACAAATATAGTAAGAGCAAATCTTTTTCAGAACATCTGAGATTTTTTAAAAATTCATTTCAATAACTATGAATTCTACAGAGCAATAGTATTGTAATTTTTGGCCTCAGATCTGTTAATTGTCCTTATTTAAATATCAGTTTGTCTGATTTGTGCAAATAATTGTCATTCTCATTCTTGGAAAAGTGGATCTTAATGTCAAGAGGGAGTAAATACATCAGTTTTATTCATCAGATCTTATAAACAATAAAAAGGGAGTAAAAGGTGAATGCTATTTAAACTGCAAAAGTTGAATATTGTTAAAAAAGTTGACATTTTTAACACTTGGTCATTAAATTTAGTCTGGAATTTTCAGTGTTTCCACTCTATAGAAAATGACATAAATATTGTGGTGGAGTGAATATGACCTTGTAGATTATGTACAATGAATCTAAAGATCCTGCTTTGAACTCTATATGGTGAAAGATGCCATCTAATAAAATTAATTTCTGATGTGCCTTGCCAAATCTTAAATCCTACTGACACTATTTTTTCAGCCAAAATGTAAGATATGTTTAAGATAGATTTAAGATATTAATTTGTACAAATTCTTCCTCTCCTTTTTTATTTCCTTCATGTTTCCATGCATTTCTGAACCCAGGACTTAGGAAATGCTGAATCAGTCAAGGAAGACTTCTGGTCTCCTAGTTTATTTTAATTGATCATATTCCCAGCATAGCTTCTTTCTTTTACTGTTGCATAAAGCACATTAATTTGTGGCATTATTTTATCATTAGGAAGAATTCAGTATAAATAAAAGCTTAGGTCAAGAGTCCATCCCAGCGGGAGCCCCAGGAGTTTTTGAAAATGAAGAACATTCCCAGTGTGCCTCCCAACAGTCAGAGGCACTGTGCTGTTCTCTCCCCTAGCTATCGGCTCTCCTTCCATCCTTCTGCCTTTCATAGAATTATGAATACAACAGTAGCTGCCGCAGGTGAAAAATAAAATAGATAGCTCTGTGTTGCCCGACAAGACTCACTATAACAGGGGCTGCTTCACTGTAGCCCCCAGTTCTTGATGTCAGGTAGCTTAGAAAAGATGATCAGCTTTCCCTGGAAAAAAATACCAAAAGCTTTCTGGCCCTTGTTGCTACAAAGAGAGCTTAGAGGTGGAAGCTCTAAAGGTTTAAAACCCAGAAGACCAATGAAGGGAAATCAAAATGTACTTTTCTTTTTTAAATCTCATGGTTTCAAGGTGTCAGATTCAGGCTTTTTGCTACTTGCAGCAGACAATCACAACACCAAAAAGAAGAGAATTGAATAATATCACAAGTGGCGATCCAGTCCTCTGTCACAAGCAAGGCTCGCTAAAGACCTTCTCCTAGGATAGAGATTTTAAAACTTCCTGGGCAATCTAATCCAATGTTTTATTATCCTTAACATTGGTAATGGCCCTAAGAACTGTCAGTGTTGGTTGCCACTGGTGTCACCTCCTGTTTTGTTTTGGAGCTGTATTTTCAGGTTTGCTTAAAATCCCAGATTTTATCACCTGAACGCTTCTGTGTTTTGAGAAGAGCTTGCAAAGATGTACACAAAGACTAGACACCAAATAAAGTAATCCCAATTTATTCACAAAACCTAACTCACTTGCTGTTTGTTGCCTGACTCCCAAGTTCGCAGCCTTGAGCACTGGCAGCAGCAGGATTCCTGTGACCCAGAGCTGTGTCCTCCAGCTTGTAAAGCAGAGAATTGGCCACCTACAGACCCCAGGAGAATGCCCAGCTTGAACTTGTTGGTTTTGTTAGCTACAAAAATAAATTTCTGTCATCAAAATATTGAGAATTCTGCAGCAATTACTCCTTAGAGATTCTTGTTGCCAGCTTCCACTTAACTCTGTAGTGGTTTAAGCCAGATCACTCACTACAGAGGTTCCATGTTTAATTCAAGTGTCACTGACATCTGTGGAACCAGACAATTAAATGAAAATGTGATTATTCATGTGAATGGAAAGAAAGATCTTGCATATTTGGGTGGGGTTTTTTTTCAGAGTTAATGAAAGACTCAGTTCATTCCACTAGTGAAGAAGTTTGGGGGTTTGTTTTTAGTTTTTTAGTTTTTTTTTAAAATTCTGTGTCAGTCCAGTTTGGTAAATTAACAATATCTCTCTTTTCATGGCTGTCTATCCAGCACCTTTTCTAAGGATTTAGTTGAAGTGTTTAAAAGAGTAAGATAAAGATGGAAGGAAAACTGTTTCATAATGGTGCTGGGAAGCAGGGTGATGTGCTTGTTTACGTTGTTAACCCATATCAAGGCTGAATGTGTACAATTCTGACTGGCAAGGTTGCCAGGAGCCAGCAACATCTGTCTATCCTGTTTTCTTTTGCTCATCCAGCAATATGTTTGGAACAGGAGGCACCAATGTATGCACTTAAGGCAAAAATCTGACAGATGTGTGAGGAGAAGTCTCAATATGCGCAATGGTTGTGGAAAATAAGCCACTGCGGTCAAGTACGGGACCAACATCTGGCTTAGACCCTGGGTATGGTATGACTCTTCTGTAGGTGTCTCCCAGTGCACTCGCGCATCACCCCACTTCGCAGCATGAGGTTAAGAGCAAAGCAGAGAAGAGCTATAAAATTTGCACCTTGTCTTTTTGTCAGCATTAGCTTTCTTTTCCCCATAGTCCCAACATGGAAGACAAGGCAAAATTCAGAGCTCATCCACCTCAGTAGCACTGCTGTGAATCTGAGTGAGGAGTTGTTGTGTCTTGGCTAGTTGACTTTGAAACTACCAGTCTACATTAAGTGTATCATTATAAATCCCTGTTGATAGTGTATCATGCTTGGGGGAAAGTAGGGGCAGGTCTTGTGTCCCAGTAGGATACTGTGGCTTCTCCAAATGAGGGGGAAACACTCATTCAGCATTTAGCCAACAGTTGGCTCCCAGCGCCAGCCCAGTTGATTTAAAGGGTCTTTTTAGAACTTGGCTGAAGAATGGAAAAATGTGGAAGTGGCACCGCTGGAGTGACCTCACTGTTCCAACCTCTCTAATTCAGAGCAGCAGCAAAAGCAGTCCCAAGATGCTCTCAGAAAGGCAGAATGGTCAATCAGATCAGGACTTCTGCTGGAGGTGGAGCGCAGGTCCACACACTATATGCCAGCTGTTGGTCTCCCTTTGCAGAGGTGAATCCACTATGAGGTTAACTTGGATTATTGATTATGGTGGCCTGATGCCAATATAAATAGATAATACTTAGAATATTTAATTATGCTGAAGTTCTTTTATAATAGGCCTTACTGGAGAAAATAGAGCTGTTCCCCCCACCCCCACCCCAGTTATATTGTGTTAATCTGAAAAAACTCAATATAGAGTTTTAAAAAGTTAAATACTTAGAGAATGAGGTTCAATTTATTTTGTGGGACTTCCTGCAAGATCACCTGTATGTGTCCGAGAGGCTGTAGAGTCAGTCCCAAAATTAGGAAATTATAAAGCTGGGTATAAATACTGAAGTTGAACCAGTGTCTCAGGTGTTGTAGACTAGTATAATCTTATCAAAACCAGCAAAGCTCTACAGAGCTAGAATACATGAGGATCTGATTAAATTTAGCTGGATATGAAACAAAAAAATAACCACATTTCTTTGTGCCTGCATATTGTTAATAGTGCTAAATAGATCTGGGCAACATTTGTTGTTTTTTCTTTGCAAGACTTCAGGCTTTGAATCATTGCAGTTTGAAATCATAAACTGGGTAGCTAAGTTTTTTGTGCTGAATTTCCTGGTTATAACAAACTCAAAACAAAGAAAACATAATGATTCCCCCCCCAGAGATTCACATTTAGCTAAAATCAAAGTCTTTTTCTATAGTCATTATTAGGTGCTGATGAGCACTTCAAACTGTGGTGTTTTCCTGCCAGATCCTAAAAGTGTAATAGTGCTGAATCCATGCAATTTACGTGTAATTTAGTAAACTCTATTCTGAAGTGGTACTCGAGGACAGCTTTGATGACTACAGGTTGGCTGCTGGCTAAACTGCACAGTCTAAGAAGAGCAGGAAGATCCTTTTCATTGATTACCATTTATCTTAGCTGGAGAACATACCCATAGACGTCTGACAGATGGGGAGTATATCTAAGTACTTATTTCAAATCTTTATTTACCAATGTTAAATTTTGGAACACTTATTGTAAGCCTCTAGCTTTTGGATTTCAAACATTATGAATGTAAACTGATGAGACACGTGTTGTCTTTTCTAGAAAAAAAAACGGTTTTGGGGGGGAGTCTCAAGAAAATTACACAGAATAAACCAATATGCATTGCATATGTAATGTCTTGTAATTATATCTTGTCAAAAGCTTAACTTTTTTCTCCTTTATTCTTTGGAAATATGGTAATTGTCCCTTTTCCCTTGTAGTTAATTATAAATTTCAGGAAGAATTAAGTCTGTTAAATCTCTTCTTCCCTCTCTCCCCCCTCCCTTGGTCTCTATGGCAGCAGCAGGAATAGAAGGGAATTTCTTTGATCTCCATTTCTGAGTGACATTTTGTTTCTTCCGAGCATTGACCTTGTTTAGTGCAACTGAAATTTTCAATAGATTTCATTAGATTATAATTTGCTGATCTTAGGGAGATGTCTTTATTGAGATTGGTTTTAACTATGAAAGGAGAAGGGTGATTTGTTTCATAAATCTATGAACAGTTCTGTAAACTGAGAAAAGAAAATGTTGAATTAACTGCTCAGGCAGATATGATTAGGGCTTAATACCGCTGCACAGCAGTGGAGAGCTGCAGATGTAAGGAAAGGTGGAAGATACTGAGCAAGCAAAAGGAAACAAGAGAGCCTGATCCTGGCTCAGTTAACAATAGTGCTGCTTAATGATAGCAGAGCTATACATATCCTTAGCAAGTGCCTTCTCTAATATTCAGAGTGCCTGCGAGGAGGTGGGAAGATAATTTCCTAGTGCCAAGGTGAGCTGCATTTTTATGCATTTCATATAGCTGGAGCTGACCAAATGGATTCTTTGCAAAGTCCAGTAGGCCACTAAAAGCAGAAAAGATGTGTCTTCTGGCATGCATCCTCATCGTAAACATGCATTTTTTTTGTGTTTTAATCTGTTTGCTACTACCATGCAAATTTCCTTCTACCTCCCTTCACCTCATGCAAGACTTCTGAAAAATGAGAGGATGTGTGCAGTGAAGGAGAAGGGAATGGTTATTTATGAGTGAATCATTAGGTCAGGGGTATAGCCTAGTGTATGATTACATTTTACCCAGTCTGAGACCTCTAGTTGATATCTACAATTTTCATTTCTCCAGAGACTCACCTGCATGAGAGAAGATAATTGCAAGGATGTGTAGAAGTAGCTAAGTATGTTCCACTGGGTTTGACTTCAGCCAACTCTTTTGCTACTGGAGACCTCACTCAAGGACTTGTATATAATTTGCAAGTCATATTCTTGGCCATTCTAGTGGATACAAACAGAATCTCACCTGTGACTGCTTTTGACTCTGATCACCAATATCTTCTCTGAGAAAGAATATTAAGTCAGATCTTAAGGAATGCTGCAGTTCAGTGAGCCCTGAACCTCTAGCAGATAAAATATTCCTAAATATCTTCTCTGGATTTTGTTATATCTTCCTGCAGAGCTAAGATCCACCTCCAAATGTGTCTCCAGCCACAGTCACATTAGGCAATATTTGGCCATCCAAATTTGATATTGATGATATGTATATATATAACCTCTCCCTGCCTATGAGAAAGTGGCAATAAGCTATACGTACTTGCTCTTAAAGTCATCCAAACACACTTAGCAGTCACTGTAGTTGATCACACAACACAAAAGAGGATTTTTTCCTTGAAATCTTACCCAGAGCTTGCTGATGTGCAACTGTGTCTGTCACCTGAAACCTCTCCTGTGCCATGCCACAAAGCTCTCACCTTCCTATTCAATAAGCAATATTTCCCAATGCAATATTGCAGCGGGCACTGGTGCTGCCACTCTGCATTATATTACTCTATCTGCAAGAAACGTTATACTGATGTTTCTAACCAGTGCTAATAGCAGTCATTTATTTCAACACTTGACTGAGAAAAGCATGTAGGAAAAACGCTTGCTTAAAGGTTGCATGCTAGGAAGGTAGATGTTGTGCACAGACTCTGAAGGGCTTGCAGCCTTGGTTTTGTCTTCTGAAGTTGATTCTTTTCTGTCTCCTGGTTACCTATGAGGTCTGCATTTGTGGGTGCTTGATAAACCTATAGGTTTGGGGATTACATGTAACTGCCTCCAGAGAAGAAATTGCACTGTCTTCAACTGACTAGGTGCTAAGTATCTCTATCTGACTTTGGTCATCACTTCATTGCTTCCTGAGTGTATTACTGCTATGCAATTTATCAAGGATTTCAAGCATCGACCCAGAAAGCAAGCTGTGACTGATGCTGAATTCAGCAATGAGAATGGAATTATTTTTTTGTGTCCCAAGGTCTCTTTATACAAAAATTACACAAGCTGAAGATCTTACTGTGTATTTTGAAGGCTCTGATTTTATGAAGCTGTGATAAAGCCTACGCCTGGATAGCTGTGTCTATCACTACATTGGAGCTGTCTCAAGGGTGAAGCGTAGTGCAGGAGGCTGGGTATCCTGAAAGAAAGGGAGTAGAACAAGACTGTGGAAATCACTCATTCATAAGCTATGGAGAAACAGCCTCTCTGTTTCTGTTTCAGATGGAGAACTCTTTTATTGGCACATATTCTCCTAAACAGTAAGGCAAGATACATTCTTTTTGCATACAAATATTAGTAAACATGAAAAGCAAACTACAGGTAATTCTGTCCTCTCTTGAAGGCTGTCTGAAGAAAGATGATTTCAAATGATGGATTTTCATCACTTTTCAGATTTTTAACTTTCCAGTGTAGTGGTGGACCAGGGTCTATAGTCCTTATACTCACCAAACTCTTAGGCTGGGGGAAATGTTAACAATAATAATCAAAAGGAATTAATTCCTTCTACAGTCTGCAAATAATTCCCAACATATTAATTCCTATGCTTACTTGTATTGCCTATGCTTGCAGAATACTTTATGTAGTGTTGACCTTTTGGGTAATTTTTTTTTTAGTTGGTGCCTCTAGATGTGACATGTTGGACCTTTTGGCTGATTAAAAAAAAAAAAAGAGCACTTTTATGAAGAAAAGCATTACCAACAGCTGATATACAACTTTATTTCTTAGAACTATTTCAACTAGGTGAGGGTGTAATATATAAAAGTTATGAAAAGCATTGGTTTTTACACAACAATACAAAAAGTAGTCATCATTCAAATAACAAATCAGCTGTAATTTTAAAAAAAATCCAACCCCAAATCCCTACAAAGCTGTAGGAGAAAAGTATTCAGTCCTAGCCCTTGAACTACATGCATTTTCTCAGACAATACGAGTGCAATGTCATGTTATCAGCCCAGTAATTCAAACACCCAGCTGTGAAAGGCCAAAATCTGTAGGTCACCCTACAGCCCAGATGCACGATGAGCCCAGCCCTTGTGCTGAGAAGTTGGGATCTCTGGAGAAATGCTGTCTACAGGCAATTCCCAGTTACCTCTATCTTTCTGGTCTTTGAATACGCAGTGTGTGTCTTGTGATTCTGGGCCTTGGGACAATTTTTTGTATAATCTCAAAGTCAAGAATATTTGCAGAGTATTAGCACCTCCTGCTATGAGATCTGGAGCTTTTATTTTGTGGATGTAACCTCTTTAAGAATGTAAGGAGTCTTTTTGAGGAGTCTCCTGACAAACATGTTATACATGGTTACCTGAGGTTGTAAGATCAGGCTTTCCAATCAGAAAAATGTTTCCTGTCCAAAGCAAATTATCAGTTTTCTTGCCTTCATCTTGCCTTGGATTAAAGACTGAAGACATACAATTGTTAAAGAAAGGAAAAAATAATTACCAGTATTTCATGCAGTCTTTTGATCAAAATTCATGTATAGTTTTATTATTTTGATAGGATTACATAGTTTGCTGTTGTGTTCATCCCTTCCTTACAGGAGATAACACACACCCACAGGATATTGCTACAGTGAAAGCAGTGACTTTTTCAAATCCTTTTAAGCAAGACTTTCTAAACTTTCATTTAAAGGTACAATGCTTCTTGCTTGCTAGCTGTGTTTCTGAATATTCCTTAAAGTTGTCTAAGTGAACATATAAAAGGTAACCAGTTTTTAAGGTTTGGGGAATATAAAGCTGAAACTGATATGCATAGTATTTCTTCTTTTGTTTACTTGTGAAAGTATTTAGTATTGCAATGCTTTACAAATGTTTACTTTTTTGAGATAAAGAACAAAGCACTAACAGTACTTTGTTAGTTAATGTTCTTAAATCAGACTCAGAACTGAAAATCGTGTGAAGCCTAATCATTAGTGTTTGCAGAGGTTGCTCTCCTTTGCTCTCAGCATGGGGAAAAGAAAGGTGTAATGTAGTTGCTTGCAATATATCTGGCTTAAATGAAAGTAAAAGGAAGGAAGCTTTTATTTTTTTCCCCACAGTATTTTTGGCTTCAGGAACACACACGATTACAGGAGTCCTCCAATTCAAGAAGCTAAATAATAGTTTGACTCTTATGTGAAATGCTGAGAGTAATGGTGGCAGACACCAGAATTTATTCTGAACTTTCCTTCAGGGACTCTGACCCAATCTGCTGTGCAATTCATTCTGATGGGCTCCAAACCTTTGCTAAAATGTAATCGAATCACTGCAAATGCAAGGGAAATTACAGGAAGATCAGCCCGAAGGCCTGATGGTTGCATCTTGCACTGCCATGTGGAACATTAGACTTTAACCCCTCACTTTTTTGGTTCTGCAAAGTTTCAGGGAACTGCAGGACTCCTGGGTACTTGCTCCATGTCCTCCAGGAGCCAATCTGAGGAGCAAGCAGAGCGTTCTGCTCAGCAAAGAAACACCCTAAACATTTGGGACAGACTTAGTCCTCCTGGAAAATAGCCCTGGGGTGGTTCAGGCTGCACCTATCACTGGTTCAAAAAGGACATAATGGAAAAATGCAGCCTGTCAAGAAAGGGGGGAAAAAGAGCCAATCTCTGCCTACTGCCTAAAGCCCTGCTGTTATTCTCTGAATGCTCCAGGGTGGAGGAAAGCCAGGTGGCACATGCTTGGGTTTCAGAGTGGATGAAGGATATGTTCACCCACATAACTGAGAACTTCAAAGCAAAATTAATGGATAACTGTTGAGGCCTTTTTGGTCCTGCAAACTGCAGATTATTATCCCTACATGACAGTGGAAAATGACTTTGTGAGGTGTAATGCATACTAGCAAACTCCTAGATGCTCCATCTGGAATGGAGTCCATTGTGCCTAGTGATTGCAGCACATACTGTGTTGTGTATAATGCCATTTTCACTTATTTGCAGCAGAGCCATGGCAGATGCCCATCCCACAAATGCTCAGTCGAAACACCTGCCTGGATACCTATTCAGCACTCTACCGTAAGTTTGAGCCTTTTAATACAAAGATTTGAGAGACTGAATGGTAAGTCTCTGTGTTTGGAGCAGCCCTGTCAGGTAAAATTTCCATACTCAGTGCATTTGAGAAAGAACAGAAATGAGTCCTAAGACCAGACCAAACTCCTTGGGAAGCCTGAACTGTTGAAATGTTGGATAGTGGCTTAGCAGGGCTTCTCTAGAAATTCCGGCTCTTCGGGAATTTAATTCATTCCACATGGAGCAATGGCGATCTGTGGCAAGCGTGGTGTGGTTGTTGGTGGTGTCCAGCTTAGCGCATTGTGGAGTTGCTGTTATTGCTATAACTCTGGACTCCAGCTGAGTGTGATGACTGGGAGCCTGCTAGTTTTGCCTGGTCATGGGCACAGTTTGTGGGAATTCATTCATAAGCTGCTGCAGGGTCTGTCAGAAACAGCTGACATTTAAAGCACCAGGCTCTCCCCAGTCCCAGGTGGTGACACAAGGAAGGGGAGATGCATCTTTTCTTTTCCACATTCTTATGGAAGAAAGAAAGACTGGCGATTCCAAGTGCTTTACGGACTAATAAGTGGGAAAATTTGCCCGGTGTAGGTAACGACAACTTTTGGGATGATGGGCAGTGAGTGAACTTTAGTCTGCTGGGTTTATAGGAAATGACCTTTGTAAATGTTTTCCTCCTCCTGCCAATTAGATGACTTCAGTGAGATTTGCTTTTAACTGTCAAAGACACAGTAATATTTGAAGAGAAAGAAGAAACTGCGGTCAAGTGACACTGCATTGATTTATATCTTGTCTGAACGTACATTGCAGATAGAGCCAAATCCTTGGATGCTGGAAGTTAGAGGGCTGACTAATAGAGCTATGATGATTTATGTCAGCTGAGGAGTTGGCAGGATTTAGTTCACATTTGCTTTGGCTCTGGACCACAGCATGATGTTGGTCCACAGCTATCAACTTGTCACCCTTTATGAGTAGATGAATGCAAAACAAATTCAAGTTTTCGCTCTTCCTCAGTCTCTTGCTAATCTTGCAAGTGATTGTAAACCCTGTGGTTGTCCTTATAATATGTTAAAATTAATTATATCAAGGTTGATCTGTACTAAAATAGAGCCACTTAAAAGTGTTGATTGAAAAGTTGGGCTAAACAGTCTTTTGCCAAGTGAGGATCTAGCCCAGTAACTAATTAGTAACTCTTCTTAATTATTTGTTTCCATTCCCAAAGGCTTTGGATTGACTTTGTGATGTGGTATTGTTGTTTTTTGTTTATATTAAGAGGGTTGCAGCATAAGCGCAAGTATGGTAGTGTGGTGGTTTGAGAAATGGAAATGTACTGGGTATTTGTAGTAGGTCACTCGATTTCCACTAACATCAAGACCTGACTTTTCACATAGTGGCTTTAAATGGTTTGGGTATTTGTTAGGATATTTGTTTCTTGAACCATCAAAAATAAAAGCATTTAGCTTGAGTCTTCTTTGTCTCTTGTTACACCAGATATGTGTGCATGTATTGGTAATATCTATAGACCTGCTATCTTGCAAATTTCTATATTGCCACAAAAAATGGTAAACTGAGAATCGAGCTTTGTTGTCTTTGTTAGAACTAGGAGTGGTCTAAGATCAGAATTACTTCAAGGAGTGTTATTTTTAAACTGTTAGAGTGGAAACTGGTTCTGGGATCAATACTAGTTAATATCATAATCAATAACATAGACAGTGGGATTGACTGCACCCTCAGCAAATTTGCAGATGACACCGAGCTGAGTGGTGTGGTTGATACATTAGAGTGAAGGGATGCCATCCAGAAGGATCTTAACAGGTTTGAGTGGTGAGCCTGTGGGAACATCATGAAGTTCAACAAGGCCAAGTGCAAGGTCCTGCACATGGATCAAGAGAATCACCAATACCAGTACAGACTAGGGGATGAAGGCATTGAGAGCAGCCCTGAGAAGGACTTGGTGATACTGGTGGATAAAAAATTGGACAAGACCAGGCAATGTGCGCTTGCAGCCCAGAAAGTCAATTGTATGCTGGGCTGCATCACAAGAAATGTGGCCAGCAGGTCGAGGGAGGTGATTCTTCCCCTCTACTCTACTCTTGTGAGACCGCACCTGCAGTCTGCATCCAGCTCTGGAGTCTTCAGCACAAGAAAGACACAGACCTGTTAGAGCGGGTCCAGAGGAGGGAAACAAAAATAATCAGAGGGATGGAACACTTCTCCTATGAAGAAGGCTGAGAGAGTTGGGATTGTTCAGCCTGGAGAAGAGAAGGCTCCGAGGAGACCTTATTGCAGCCTTTCAGTACTTAAAGGGGGCTTATAAGAGAGATGGGGACAGATTAGTAGGGCCTGTTGCAATAGGACAATGGGTAACAGTTTTAAACTGAAAGAGGATGGGTTTAGAGTGGACATCAGGAAGTAATTTTTTACGATGAGGGTGGTGAGGCACTGAAACAGGTTTGCCAGAGAAGTTGTGGATGCTCCATCCTGGACGTGTTCAAGGTCAGGTTGGATAGGGCTTTGAGCAACCTGGTCTAGTGAAAAATGTCCCTGCCCATGGCAGAGAGAGGTTGGACTAGATGATCTTTAAAGGCCTTTTCCAACCCAAACCAGTCTATGAGTCTATGAAAAAAACCCAACTTACTGTTAGAATATAGTTCAACCATTCACTTAGTTGCTTTTTTTTTTTTTTTTGATTGTAGAGTACAACATGTGGTCCTTGACTTAATTGCCTACTTGGAGCTTGCTTCCATCTATATTTTGCTTGATTATAAAATTTGAATGAAGTGAAGGAGCTCAGCACTACCCCACAAATATGTTGTAATTCCCAAATACCTACTGCTTCTTTTTTATGAAACCATTTTCTATGAAAATCAGAAACTGATTTTTCTGTCTAGCTTATCTGAATCAGATATTTACAAGCATTTCTTACCATACTTCAGTAGATTTCTTTTCTTGGGAGACTAATGCAGACAGTTGGGGAAAATTAAATCAGACACAAACTAACTTCTAGGTGGTCAATGTTTTTCACCGTCTGATTTAAAAAGTATTTTTTAACTGCCTTGCTTTTATCAGAGAAGAATATCTGTGAAATGTCAACATTTTGATAGAAAGCTAATTAATTAAATGAAAATTTCCAGTGACACATCAAAGCATATTACCTGCTATGAAAGGCTTGAAAGATCACAGAAAAAACCCCCAGAGATCTGGCCAGTTGTGACAACTCCATTAGACCATAGTGTCTGTACAGATGCCTCTCAACAGTGGTATAGGGAACGGTGTGAAATAATGAAGGAAAAACAAACTGGTAGAAAGGGTATCCTCTTTCATGAATTTTGCTGGCTGTGTCACTCAGGATGGCATGAGTCTGGGCTAGGTTTTTCTCTTCTTTTTCAGCATTTTTTATAAAAAGCACTGTGTCCTCTCTTGGGAACGCCTTTTCTGTTTAATGCAAGAACCAGGAGATCTGGCAGCATTGCTGTTATGTAACAGTCTGACTTTTGCAGTCCCTAATTTACTATCCTTTTTGAATTTGCTGATGATTCTTGCAATTAAGATTCTTGATTCTGTTTGGCAACTCACCATCTGCAAAAGAGGGCATAAGTGAACACTGCCTTTCTGTGCCTTCGCTGTGTCCTTAATTAGATTCATTTCAAGTCTGAGAGTTTTAATCAAGGGAATTACCTAAGGGTGGCTTTGTCTGCACTTGCACTTTTAGTCATGTCTTCCGAAGGATTTGTAGTGTTTGATTATAAAATACTCCAAAAAGAGTTCACTGCACTGCTCTTTAGCATACTAAACCTTCCTATCACTGGGGTTGCTCGCTAGTTAGATCCATTATGCAAAGATAATGAAGTATCACCTGTTTTGGAAAAAACATTTGGGGTTGTCTTTTCTTCTGGCCCTGTTGAGAGCTTTTCTTGCGTTTGGCATTCAGCACAAACATTCACCTTATCTCACCCTGCAGCATTAATAGGATCCCTCTGCCTTTCCCTGCTGCAGTCTCGGCAGAGCTCCTTCGCCCGCTGTCCTAGTCCCCTTCCACCAAAAGATTCCCTTTTGAGGAGTCATCTACCACAGAGAAGCAGCAGGAGAGAGTGGTAAAGCGTGTGTGGGCACAAAAGGCAATAGATTTGGTGCATGCCCTAAGCAGAGCCTCATTCAGCATCAGCTGTCCCCTCCACGTGAAGAAGGGGACAGTGACTTTAAGGGTAGGGGAACCTGAATGAGGGTCCTCACAGGGGAAATGCAGCAGCTGTGCGTGCTGTGATAGCTCACGGGCTGCAGCTCTACATTGGTGCTACATTCTGTGGAAATGTAGTACAAATTTTGGCTGCCAGCCTGCTTGGCAGCCGAGCCCTCAGTCTTTCTGCCCCTCTGTTTACCTATACCCATAACACAAGGAGAGCAAAAGTCACTCATAGTTGAACCTGCATACATGTGCAGGATGTTACTGCTCTATTTATGTGGGATAGATCAGTGCATGGAGGATAAGGTTACTCTGGCTTTCTCTTTTCCCAGTGTATTTGGAACACTGGAGAGACAGGAATGCACTAATGCCCTGCACAATGTCTGAATTTAGCCTGATCTGGGAGTTAGCCTGTAAACACTCCTGGTTCAAACTAATCAAAGTTTTGTATTCAGACTCACTTCACAGGAGTTATTTTAAAGAAAATCATACTTTTGGAAAATGCCTGTATGTTAGTTCTGGTGGTTGTGCTCTATGTAAAGAATGTTCTGACACGATACTGTACAATGGAGCCAAGCAGAAACATATTGAAACATGCATATTCTGCTTTGTTTTAAGGCTATGAGTCTGGAAGAATCGTTTCTGAAATGAATCTTGCTCTCTTTAAACACAAAGAAAATAAATGGCTCTGCTTGGCTAGACTCGGCTCTCTCCCAGGACTTTGCGTTGTGCCTCATAATGATGTCCCTTCCTCTCCTCTGTAGACGTGCTCTATAAAATAAACAAACAGCTCTGCACTCCAGAAAGTACCTTTTGCAGGGTCTCTCTCTTTCTCTCTAAGCTTTAAGTCTTTTTCTATTAAAACCCTGTTAGCTAATAAATTCCACAGACAATCTGGGTGGTGGGGAATGTTTTTTGTGGCTAATGTGAAATATTTGAAAACTGAGCTATTAATACAATGCTCTGTTCTTCTATCTTTCACCTTGGTGCTGCAAATGGAAATGGTAATGGAAAATTTTGAGTGCTAAAACTCAGCTTTATTTTAAAGGTGGTATTAAAGTAATGCCATGCATGTTTCTGCTGGGTCACTATATTCCTGCAGATCTTCTTTATTCCAAGGTTTCCTGTAGCGTTCCTTGCCCAGTGCTCAAGGCAGTTTACCATCCACCTCTTTACTGTTTAAAAAGGCTGTCTGTACCCTGCACTGCTGAGTCTGTCGCCAATTGCCAGCTACGAAGCTGCTTTTTAAAATAGCCACTTAAATCCCTCTTCCCCTTGGATAGCTCTCTGATGCGTCCTTCTCATTTGCACCACCCCTCCCCAGCTTTCCCTGGGGAAAAACATGCTGTTCCTATTGTTGTTGGCTGTAGCTTGAGGTACTGAAGAGTCGTGACTTCTCTCCTGTAATCTGATTTACGGATTCAGTGGGGAAAGTTCCAGCTAGACTAAGGTAGTGTTGGATTAGCAGCAAACCACAGCACATCCCAAACAAATGCCTCATGCTTGGGTAGATAGAGGCAGACCCTAGCAGAGTATGTGTTAAGAGGTTCAGGAGCAACTTTTGAGAGAAGTAGGGCAAAAGAAGCTATTTACTCCTCTACTTCACTGAAGAGTAGGGAAGAAAGGGGAGAAAAGGGTTTTTATAAAAATGGCAATAGCTCCCTGACAATGAAATATGTATACTTAATTTATGACATATGTGATCCTTCCTCCCGTTTCAGTTCATGTGATCCCAGTGAAACAAGGGAGGGGTTTCACAGTTTGAAAACAAGCTCAGAAACCCTTAAGGTAAGGTGAAAATTCATTTAAAAAATAGTATGATAAACATTAAGCTGTACAAAACTATTATTTGCAGATTGACCCACATAGCTGCTTGACATCATCATCAGGAAACATTTTGCATGAGTAATTTACAATGAGTAATCTCATTAAGCGTATATTATGTAGAGGACATTTGCGGTCTTTATTGCTTTTTGTTTTATGGAAAGCACCAGGATGTTTTTACAGAAGTCCCAGTCACAGAAGTGTAGCAGTGCATAACTTAGAACAAAATATTTCTAACCTGGTTATAGAAATTTTCTTTAAGCTGAAACCTGGTATTGATCTTTATGACAGCAATTACTTAAAGATAAACTTTTGTAGAAAAACAATTATAGATTTAACTACTTAAAATCATTGCAACTCATGAGGTTTATGAGCAAAAAAAAAAATTAAACAAAACTTAACACTCTTCTGGATGCTATTTTAAAATTCTGTTTTAAGTGCTGATTTAGCCAGGCAACATTTGGACAGTGTCACTGAAGTTTAAAAACAGTGTGCACATCCAAATTCTACAGTATTTATTATTTATTATTCCCAGAGGAAAAGCATAGTCTTTCTGATAACATATACATAGCTTGAGGGTTATATCCCCAGGATGTTGCTACCCAAAAGCCAAGCTTTCCTGACATGGGAAATTCCATGCTAAGGTCAAATGCGAGCAGTTCAAGCAGTCTGAGTTTATGGTGATATATACAAGAGCAAAGTTAGCTCCACTCTTTATTTACACCCTGCAATAACCCGCTAATATAATTAATATGACTGCTTAGAAGTATTTCTAGTCCCCGGTAAGGTGAGCTAAATTGTTTTCATTATTTTTCTCTTAGATGTGCTGCAGCATAAGAGAAGGCAGTGATTTAATTTTTTTAGGAAATCAAACATGTTCATTGTATAAATTAAAAAAGTGTATGTGTACATAACCAACAGGTGAGAGGGGCTCAAGTGGAAGAGTAGGACTTGTGACTCATGGTTCAGTAACTCATGCCATGATGATACCTGGAAACTGCATGTTAGCATGGAGCCTTGTTGTGCCTGGCACTGTAAAAATCTATAGAGGAAACTTGTGGCTGAAGCAGTTGTGGAAGACAAAGGATAGGAACTATGCCTTGTTTGGCAGTATTTGACAGAGGTGCTGAAAGTGAAATTCATCTATTCAGGTTTATGTCATTGGAGAGCTATAAACACTTTTGAGGTGCAGTTCACCTTTAGACTGGTCTTTAAAGTATGAATTGGGCTATTGAAGGGTGTGTTTCTCTTGATTAATGATAAAGGAGACCTAGACAAACAGCTCTGATACAGGTATCTGAACCAAAGATGCATCCCATGCCAGGGGAATTTCTCAGAGTTGCACAAGTCTGTGGCAAAGTGGTGACCTACATCAGAGACTCAGCTTTGAGACTTGCCTTCTAGGCTGCCCCAAAAAAGCAGTTTAGTATAGCTATAGATAGCTTATAGATAGGTGGAGCTGCCACTGACTTCCAGGCAAAATGCAAATGAACACAGGATTGGATCCAGGCACTGTCCAATCTGTAGAGGTATTACAGCATCTCACATAACCTTGTATTATACCAACCACCTTTTTCCTTAATACCTTGGGAAAAAAAAAAATCTATTTAACCATAATAGACCATATGTTTTAGTGGCATTTTCATTTTTACTTTGAGATTGCAAGTCCTGTTATTCATTCAGTACATACGTACTGTATAATGTCATTTACACTTTCAGGGCTATAGAAGCCTAAAGGTCTCTCTTTATCACATAAATGGCTGTGAATAGCTGTCCTACTGAATGTGTTCTCCAAAGATTTATTCCTGAAAAGTTCTGAATGTCTCCCATGAAGTGCTTGGGGGACCTTCCTTTGACCCTGTTGGTATCACTCATATGCCACTATGAATGATCATGGGAATCCTTCCCTGGGACTGGGGTAGCAAATATGTCAGAGACATGTTGCACAGACATTTCTGAAGAAATGAATATAAAAAGCTTCTTCAAAGGCTGATAGAAATTAGTCTTCCCTGTGGAATACTCATTTCTCTGCTGTTTGGGACTTTTTTTTACAGATGGGAACAGTCATGCAAATTAGGGTTTGTTTGTTTTGGTTGCTCTAAGGAAGGAAGAAATATAAATGGGAAAGTGCCTGTAAACCATATAATTAATAAACTGTTATGTGTAACAGGAAGATTATGAATTATAGGTCTAAATATCCTGTGTTTTCAGGGTTTTGAAAACTAGAGCTTTAGTTGTCCATGCAAGCAGACCTAAGTTGTATCAACCCTTCCTGGGATTTGAGTCTTGCCAAAACCCAAAGGTGCTAGCTCAGCCCTGTTTGTTGATGACTCTTCCAGTCTGAATGAAGCTTGTATATACATCTCCAGGGGTCAGTGTCCCCGTGTGAATTTTTCTGGATGGGTATCTGCCTTTTTTGCGTCAATGTCCTGGGTTCAGTATTACCATCTTATGTGAAATCACAAGGATAAATATTTGTTTGAATTGCTTAGTATTAATTACGGATTCAGATGCATCCTATCAGTCATTCCAACAGTACCTCTTCACCTAACCCACAGTAGGTCCATATCTTCTCTCTTATCTTGGATACTTTACTGTATTTCCTTAGCATCTAAGCATCTCAGGGTATTGCCACAAGACCCTTGTTGAAGAAGTTGGGAAAAGCTGCTATCCCCATTTTACAAAAAAGGGGGAGAAGCAGAGAGGTGGAGTACATGACTACATTGTGTAGAAACACACTGAGCATGTCAGTTCTGGAATGAGTGCTGCACCCAGGGGAATTAACCTAATTAACCCATGATACAGCTAGAAGTCCAAGCATGGTACCACATCTTTGTATTTTACTGTGCCATGCAACTGGTCAGCTCTTGAAACAACCTGGAGGCTTTGTAACAAAGCAGTGGATGACAGAACAGGACATTATTATTTTGTGGAAAGGGAAGTGACATTTTTACAAATACTCACCATCGTAGGTAATGGAGTAACTTCAGGAGAGGGTTTTGGTATGTTATTTTGGCAGCCCGGGCCACCCCTTTGCTCGGATATTTACCTTTGGTTTGTGAGCTGTGCTTTAGCTGTAGAGAAACGGGACAACTAAAGTGTGTAGGAGCCATCAGGTCCACAGTCTGCTCTGCCACCACTGTCTTTGCTGGGAGCTGAGTTTCAGGGGAAGCTACATTTAGAGGCTACGCATTCTGTATTCCTCTGAATTTTTTATAATGTATGGTGCAAACATCTAAAATAGGATGCCATATAATTAAAGAAAAAGCAAAACTACAGAAAAGCTGAAGCTTTTCCTCCCACAAATACGTACTATGTATATGTATTTTTATACAGACACTTCAGTACCTCCTTTGTGCCTCTGGCACCAGCCTCTGAGCTTACCCCAGTTGTACTGATCTCTGCTGCATAAATAAGTCTCTGGCCGTGTCTCCAGCTAATCTAAACCTGCTGGTGTTCAGCTCCTATTCTTATTTGCTGTGCCACCTGCCTCTCAGTCTGACTGCTGTGGTACTCCCTTTGCTGTCACCGTTCTGGGATTTCCTGAGCGAAGGCTGGGTCTTGAATTATTTTGGGGATGGAAGGAGGGGTAAGGGAGTGCTCTTCCTTATTTTGGTGCTCTCTTTTCACCCACAGAATAGCTCTCACATTTTCTTCTTCCCTGCTGTGTCCTTACTTCTGAGGCACTTAAGAGAGATATTCCTATTTGGATAAATATTTACTGTTTTTAAACTGTTTATCATTGTGGAATAGGTAATCAGAAGAAAAACAGTCATGAGTGAAAAGCAATGATATCTAACACTGGATAGCCACCTAGAAATATTTAAATGTCACGACAGTAGCAGAATGGCAATACTGGATTGAAGGACAGGGTATAAACCTTGGGAGATTGAACCCAGTCATCTGTTGTTACAGGAAACACTATCATGTAAAACCTCATCTAAGAATTTTGGAACGATTCACTGTCACACACTTCTAACCTCCACTGTGGTCCTGTGTTGGTCTCTGCTACTACATAAATATGATAGATAAAGCACAAAACACAAAGAGCCACTAATTAAAGATTAGTCTCAGTGAATCACTCACCTGAGAATATGTAGTCTACCTGGATTTTCCCCTTTACTGTAAATCAGAATTGCACTTCCTGATCTGTTGCATCTCTGCACAGTGGAGCCTTTGATTCTAAGCTCAGTTCAGGCCTGCCTGCTAACAAGCCAATTTGTGTCACATTTGGCATTAGCAGACTGAGTCTTTTCAGATGGTTCAGAAAACCTTAGACTGGCCATAGCAGATAGAACAAAAGTCCCAAAGGACCTCTATAGCTCTGCAGCTGATAGAATTACGTGGTTGATGCTTAGAGATAAAGTGTGGTAAGACGTCAAGTAGAGAGTGATATTTCCCTCAGAATTTCTTTCCCGCTTACAGTAATCTGGAGTTTAGAGGCTTCTAAAGTTTGAGGTTATGGATGGGCAGTTACTTTTGATAGACTGGAACTCATTAAAATAAGAATTAGATAAGTGGAACATAATTCTGCTGTCAGATATGGTAAAGTAAATCTAGATTTGCACCAGTGTAACAGGGCAGGGTTTGGTTGCTCATTCTCTCTCTTGCTAGTAAAAGAGATTAAACCTTGAAAGTTTGAATCCTCTCCTGGATTTTTATTTTTTTTTTTTAATAAAGAACTAGTTTGATAATAAAATCTTGGCATTTACTTTCTCAATTTTTACCTGTATTCAGAAGTTTTTACTTATCAGGTATATGCTTATCAGTTTTCTAGTGTAGTACATAGGCTTATTCTACTTTAATATAATCTGATCAGCTATGCATTTTCTCCCCCGTTAGACACGTGCATGAAGGGTGCTTTTAGAGATTTAAGGGGTGATTTAAACAATGATTTTTTCAGCTACTTTCATGAAATTCAAATTGCCATTAACTTTCTGCAACATCAGTTCTATGGAAACTCAGCATCCTCTACAATAAAAAATGACTTTGAGCAGATCTTTCAATTTTTCTCATTTATTTTCTGTTGGGTTTTGTGTATTATTTGTTACATTGTGGCTGATAGGAAGTTGTGGAGCTCTTGTAAAGTTATTCGCAGTCTTTCTTTTCCAATTAACAGTAGGTCCTTGTGTAAGAACTTCTTTTGTTTCAGTGAAATCAGTGACAAAATTGATTTTGAAATGAAAGTAGAAGGGTCTCCTCAGTTTATCACCTCTGAAAATGAAAAAATTTTAATTAGGTTTGTGGATTCATAGCACTCACAGTAGTAGTTTAGCATATTGCATGTTTATTGGGTTCTTAGATGTGCTTAACTGCTGTTAAGCAGTAAACTCCCAGAAAAGGGAGCTTATTAAATGGTCTAATTACTAAACAAAGCTTGACATCTTTATTCATTCATATCTGATTATTTTACTACCTCCAAATGGTATTTTGGACGTGGAGTTTGGATACTGTTTTTTCTTTTGACTTTGCTTAGTAGTGATAACCTGCAGAATCACTACAGCTTCATGGGAGAATGAATTGTCTTGTGTTGTCATTCACAGGTAATTAACAGAATTGTCAGCTAATTTCTGAGTCCTTATTACTGGTGAATTTACATAAAATGCACCACATCATGGCTGATCTGAGGCAGAATTGGGCTGGGAAAAAGGATTTATGTCCTCTTCCAAAAGAACATCTGAGTTCTGCTTTGCTCCCAGTGCACCCTAAGAAAAATCTTCATTGATCCCTTGGTTTCACCAAGTTAGATATACAAATACTTGCTGCTTTCCTAAATTTCTTTGAGATCTATTAATGTGTACAGTACTGCATAATGGTGTGATATAATTTCCGATTCCACATTTAATTTTCCTGGGTCAGCATTAGAACCTTTTTGTCCTGAAGCTGAGGATGAAAGGAAAACTTACTGAAAAACACATACTTTATTGTATTACAGAGCACCTGATATTTAATTTTTATATTTTTTTTATTTGTATTTATTTTTATTTTGGGCAAGACGGGAGGTGGGAAAACAGCTTGTTGTTTGGGGACTTCAGTTTTCAGGTACAAAACCAAAACTTTGGCATAGTAACATATTTTATAATCTAATTTGTTAAAAGAGAATGTTTCGGGAATCTATGCATCATAGATTCAGGTTGAAGCTTTCAATATTCAAGGTGGTTTAAACTTCTTTTTTTTGACGATGTGGCTGAAAAGCATTGAAAAGTAAATGTTAGTTGCTTTTTTTAACAAATGTTCCATAGCCTTTTATTCAGTCTTTTATTCAGTTGCTTACTACTGCAATCTTTATATCTTTGTTCTTAATTTATATTTTCTGTTTAGTCATCACTGACTAAAGAAACTGTCACACCTGCAGAAGCCTCAAATTTATCTTGCCTTCTGAACAGGAACCAGAAGACCCCCAACTGTCATTAAATTGAAAAGGTTGGCTAATAACAAATAGCTACTTGTTCTTGCCACAATCCTCCAGGCTGGACCAGCTACCATGAAACACCCTCTCTAACTGCCAGTCTAGCAGACAGGGATGCATCACAGGACTACAAAGCCCTGGATCCACATAAGCAATTTAGTTGCTGAAATGCAGCTTAGACAAAATTTAAGTTTCCAAG
>VYZV01030308.1:0-17038 GCA_013401275.1 Pandion haliaetus
ACCAATTCTGCCTTTTGGGCAGAAGTATTATCAGACCGAGATTTAGCTTCTAAAATTTGATAGATGTTACCACAGCATATCTAGCTTTTCGCCGTCCTTTCAATATAAAACTGCTCCCATCCGTAAATAGCTCCAACTCTGCATTAGGCAGGGGTTCATTCCACAGATCAGGTCTACTGGAATACACCTGTTCAATAGTAATCAAACAGTCATGATGCATCATTATCACTTTGCTATTGTTCCAGCTCTTTAGCCAGTATGTTACCCAACAAGGTGGGGCTATTCTTGAATCCTTAGGGAAGAACAGTCCAACATAGTTGTGTCTTTCACCCTGTAGTTGGATTTTCCCACTCAGACAAACATGGTCTGGTTTTGCTTATCCACAGGAATACAAAAGAAAGCATCTTTTAGGTCCAACTCTGTAACATAAGTGTTAAGCAAGGAGAGTGTATGGATTCGGAACCACGGGGTAGACATCTACTGTCCTCACATTAATTTCTCATAAGTCCTGTACCAGTCTATACTCTGAAGAACCAGGTTTCTTTGCAGGTAAAATTGGAGTATTATATTCTGATTGGCATTCTCTTAACAGTCCATGTTCCAAAAAGGAGCTTATCATAGGTTCTAAACCCTTTTGGGCTTCTAGCTTAATAGGATATTGTCTTTTTCTTAACAGCTTGGCTCCCAGTTTAAGTTCAGTCATTACTGGAATTACATTCTTCACTTGTCCAGGTATCTTCGACACCCATACCAAAAGTATAACTGTGTTTAGTACTTCTGGAATATTCATTTCTTCACCAGGATTCTCTTCAGTTATTAAACATATCTAGGCTTTCCAAGCCGTCTCTGGAGGAATATGCAACTGAACAGTCTTCAGAAAAGGTTAGTTGTGCATTCAACTTATAAAGTATGTGCTGTCCAAGCAGTGGTAAGGGGCATTCTGGCATATAGAGAAATTCCCGAGTAAATTGAGTGTCACCAGTTGAACACTCCATAGATTTTAAAAATGGTCTTAAGGTCTTTTTCCCGGTCACACCAACAATATTTATTTTAGTTTTACTTAAGGGCCCTTTACAACTAGTTACTACAGAATGTGTGGCTCCACTATCAACTAAAAAATCTATTATCTCATTCCCCAGGTTAACTGGAACCAGAGGATTCGCTGAGGAGATTTTAATAGATTCTTCTGGTCCCCTTCAGTCTAACCCAATTTCTGTCATTACTTCAATAGCCTCCTCTTTCCCTGATCATTAGAGAGATTAGGGCATTCCTTTTTCCAGTGTCTCTCCTGTCTACAATATGCACATTGATTTGCTTCTAAAGGGATGTTGTAATTTTCTCTGTTGTAACTTCCCTGTCCTCTTCCTGTTCCTTGAACTTCATCTCTTCCACATCCCTTTCCTTGCCTTCTACTTCTCCCATCATTTAGGGCAGCTAGTAATGATGTCTGAATTTTGGCCCATCCTTGTTTTTCCTTCTCAGCCTCCTCATCTTTATTAGTATATATTTTATATGTAATGGATAATAACTGTGAAATTGTCATTCCATCTGCCCATTCTACTTTTTGTAAGTTTTTTCTAATATCTATCACAGCTTGACTGATAAACAACATATTAAACAACTTCAAGTTGCTGGTATCTTCTGGATCTAAATCAGTCCACTTTTGTACCACTTCGCACAATCTCTCATAGAAAGCAGAAGGTGTCTCTTTATCCCTTTGTATTACTTCATATAATTTGGATAAATTTTTAGGTTTCTGTATACCATATTGAATTCCATATATAATGAATTTTTTGTATTCTCTCAGCCTTTCCGTTCCTCCCCCCATATTAGGATCCTAGTGAGGATCTTCTTTTGGGAGGTAAGTGTCCATATTAGGTACCCCCCCATGCCATTGCGTCACTCCTTCTCCAGCTTTTTCTAAAACTGTTCTTCTTTCTCCAGTAGTGAAGAAATATTCTAAAAGGGCCTGTATATCTCCCCCATTAGAGTTATGAGTCATCATCACGGTTTTGATAGTACTGTCAAAACCCACCTGTTTCCAATGTAATAAATTTAGTAAATCAGAGGTTGTAAATGTGCATGTACATATACCAGTGTTCCTTCCGGTCCTACCGCTTGTCTAAGGGGAGCCTACACTATAGGTTTCTGTTGTCTTGTTCTTCCTGAGACTGGACTCACATTATCACTTTCTTCATCACTCGAACTATTTGCTTCTGAATTCTTGGGAGAGGATACTAGTAGTTGTACATCCTCTTCATTTTCTCCAGTGTCAGATTTTCCACCACCACATTCAGTACAACAATATTTAGTTCCTTTTTCCTTTTTTTTTTTTCTTTCAATGCTTATGTCACAATTTGATGTTTAGAATCTAGTAACCCACATTTCTTTCAAACATCCCAATCATTCCTCAAAGTAAAGAATAAATCAACATAAGGTACCTCATCCCATTTTTCAGTCTTACAACAAAACAACTTTAATTGTAATGTCGTATTATATTTCAGAGATCCATTTTCTGGCCACTTCTCACCATCCTCTAATCGGTATTGTGGCCACCACTGATTACAATAAAGTTTTAATTTATCTTTTGTCAGGGGAGCACTCACCAAATTTATTCTAATTCTTTAGGATGCATCCTAAGGGAGAGCAGGAGAGTACTTCCTGGGAAGCAGTAGCACCCATTTTGGTACCGAAAAGAATTTACCATGGACGTCTTCCTTTGTCTTCTGCTGCGTATCCTCCTTGATAAGTCTTACGCAGGATCCAAATGCTCAGTGCTTTTCCGTAGTCTTCCTCTTCCCCTTTTTCTCATATTCAAAGAAATACCTCTTTTCAGTAGCATTGCACCATTGTGTCACTTACTGCCTGACTGTAGGAGAGGAGCTGATGGAGTCCCTGATCAACAGGTCGGTGTGCACTGGAGTCCACTCAGGTCTTTTCTCCCTGTTGGATGTGGCAAGACAAACTGGGCAAGGGTGTCAGCACAGTCCTATCTGGGTCACCAGAAAACTGTTGTCCCACAAGTGGGGTTCATTTACCCAGTGTGCAAGCCAATAACAGAGTCGAGGTATTTTCAAACTAATTTCATTGATGCACATGAATGGGTGCCTGTCTCAAGACAGCACACCCTTGTCTCAAAAATTCTCATATTTATACACTTAACTAATACATATTCATTATTGTTTTCCTTAATGATTGGTTCTTTCTTCTTCGCCCCTCATGTAAGTTAGTGTGCAGACTCTGCACACTTCTTCCTTCATTGTCTTCTTTTGAGCAGGTGGTATCATTTGAGTAGGTGGTCAATGAGTCAGTGGTCACGATCTCCCCCTGTAGGAATTACCTTTTACCTACTTCTTCCCTAATCTTGGCAGTTCCAAGTGATTCTTCAAGGTTTATTGACCAGACCACAAGCCGTTATCTTTTCTGACATAAACATAAAGCCCCATTGTCTAGTAGTTAGTTCCTAAACCCTAAATCATGTCTAGTTATTGCTTCCCTATTTTAAATATTAACCAATGGGGGTTGTACACAGGAGTTTAGCAGCTCCCTGGTTATTTCAATCATATTGCACATATTAATTGATAACAGTAGTGGGCTTTTTGTGCTCATACATCAATAAAGAGGTTCAAATGCTCCTCTTCCTTCAACTGTAATTCTGTTGCCTTTCTCCTGTTACGGTGTGAGCTCAGCTTCATATTTGGCAATACCAATTATCCATATGTTTGTCAATGAACTTAATTTTGATTTGTAATTAAATGTTAGAATGACCTGATTTTTTTAAGTGTTCTTAAAGTAGTTTGGAGTCTTTTCTGTCAATTATTTTTGTAATTCTAAATGTGCTTATATAATACAGTGTTTTTTCATTCGTTTTGAAGCTGACACATCTCATAATTTAGCAGTTATTGTTGTGACTTTAACTTCTTAAAGTTTGAGATCACATACTTTTCATAAATATGTTTCATGGTAATTCTCACAGAGGGAAAATGTTCATCAAATTAATTGTCAGCTTTAATTTAATTCTTTTGATATATATCCTTGGCTAGAGGCATGACAGTATGTTTTGCTCTGCTTTGTTCTTCCATATTAATGTTTTAAGTCAATGTTCATGAGCCGATCTTATGGCTAGGAAGAGAAGCATTCTGCCCTATGACATACTCTGAATTTAGCATAATACTAGCTGCAAACAGTATTTCAGTCATGTAAATGCATGTAGTGCCCTACAGCCTACCTAGAAACAGGACTGGCAATTCCTAAATTTTACATTCTAGATACCAGTAGTGAACATTAACCTGAATTCTTAAGGAAGAAAAAAAGTGTCTGGTAGTCCAGAAATACTTACAGGAAGATAAGTACTGTATGTACTTCATAGGAGTTTCAGTAAGCTTAAATATTTTATATTCAATATATTGGATTAATAGTTCTATGACCCTTTCTTGTCCAAGAAAAGCTGTATTGGAAAGAATTGGGATCATAGAGACTAATATCCTATGGCTTTGGTAGTCTAGAAGCTAGCCATCATATAGGCAAGAACTCTTTAGTCTCTTGTTCTTTTATACGACTTTAGCTAGAAGAAGGTAATAATCTGTTTTGAAAAGTCTTGGAAGAAAAAGTTGTATTTCAGTTTTGTGTTGCACGTCCAGTAACTGATAGCAGTTGTAGTCTTTGGCTGTTTCTGCAGAAACACATCAAAAGAACTGAGATTACATGAGGTAAAATCAAAGGCTTCGAGCAAAAGTGTCTAGTGTTACTTTCCATTTCTGATGTCTTTGAAAAAGTCTAAATTTACCAAAACCCTTCACAGTACTGCTAGGCCTATATGGACTCCTGTATTATTTATAGCATGCCTGCAATTAAAACTCACTAAGACAAGAAAGCAGACAGTTTGCTTGCTGCTAGTCAACAAATGGAAAACTCTAGCATCCAATTTTGGGGCATGTGCTTAAAGTTGTGAGTGTGTTTTATAGGAATACACATTACAGTAAGTAACGCAGAAGCTGATTCCAAGGCAATCTTTGTTTCAGATGATTTGAGTAAGAAGCTAAAGCCATTGGTTGAGGAAGAAAGAGAATTCATTTTAGATTTGAAGAAGAAGGAGTGTAAGGAAAGAAACTTTGATTATGATGGAAGAATCAATGCATGGGATCTTCATTATTATATGAACAAAACAGAAGAGCTGAAGTACTCCATAGATCAAGAAAAGCTGAAGGAATACTTCCCAATTGAGGCTGTTACAGAAGGCTTACTGAATATTTACCAGAAGCTGCTGGGACTTGTATTTGAGCAAGTAGAAAGGGCTCATGTTTGGCATGACAGTGTTACTCTTTATACAGTAAAGGATAATTCAACAGGAGAAATGTTAGGGCAGTTCTATCTGGACCTTCACCCCAGGTAATTATGACTTAATGTTTTACTTAGGTATTTAAAATAGAATTGGTCTTAGTGGGTTGCTGGTGTGGTTGAAATTAAATGCATTTGGAAGTAAATATTTGTCCCACTGCGAAGACTATTACTGTGTTCATGAAGTTGTCCTCTGCACTGTTTTCAGACTGTTTACACTTTTTCTTTTTTTGCAGTACCACCGTGTTTCTTGCTTATATTCAGTTTATGAAGCATTTCTACTTTGTTAATTTCTGTAGTATTGCTGTCTAGTCAGTTGTCCATAATTTTTTGCCTCTGAACTTTTCTCCTTCCTAACTGTAATACTGTGTTTTACTTTTCATTTATGTTGAACTGTTACTCCAGTCTGTTCAGATCTGTTCAGATGAATTATATTCCTATCTGCCAAGTGTTGCTAGTTTCTCCCAGTTCCTCTTTACACTTCATATATGTATTTTGTACCCTGTTGTCCAGACTGCTAAAGAAACTATCAAATCGATCAGGACCAAGAATAGATTTCTGCTGAGCCCAGGTTGATCTCTGTAGCTATCTGTCTTCATAGTTATTTACAGCATTATCTGTGTTCTGTCAGAGATTAGGAGAGTAGACTGATTTGACAGGATTTATTCTTAGCTAGTCCTGTTTGACTGTTTCTCACTGTTTTGGTTTTGGAGGGTTTTTTTAGTTATTCTTTAGCAATGTATAAATTGGCTGATACCTTTCTTAAATATAAATTGATTTAAGGTTTCTCTGGGTTAAGAAAATTAGGTTAGTCAATACAATAGTACATAAATTGTTCTTTTTAAGACAGGCACGTTATCTCTTTCACCTGTTTGCCTGCTCCCCCCTTTCTGCATATCATGTGAATTACTGAAGCTATTTGTTAATAAGACTATTCTGACTTAATTACTCAGTTAACTACTCAGGTTTAGGGCAAAAATTTCAAAATCATTTTTCTTTAAGCTTTTGGATTACACTGAAAATGCAGTAAACTGTATTCTTTTATCTCCTGTAATGAAAGAAAAAGTACTGCTTCAGAGGACAGAACCTAGTCCTTCCTGTTACAGTAGCAGTTTAAAATAGACTTGACATTTAAAGCATATATACTTTCAGTATTTGAGTAAAAATCAGATTCTTGTAAAAGCTGCTGTGAATGACGCGATTTAAGTACTGGGTTTTTTTCCACCTTGTGCTCTTAATGGGATCTTAAACTTAGTGAGTCTTACAAGTTATGAAAAGGTGTAATTTCTTCAAGTAAAGCTTTAAAGAGACGCTGACTGATTGTCCCTGTTCTTGAATAGGCTTTGCCATTCTGGTGAGCAGGCTTGTGGTTTGAAGATAGTGTCTGATATATTTTCTTATACAGAGAGGGAAAGTATGGGCATGCAGCATGCTTTGGTCTCCAACCCGGCTGCCTTCTCTCTGATGGCAGCAGAATGATGTCTGTAGCTGCTCTGGTAACCAACTTCACAAAATCAGCATCAGATCGCCCATCATTGCTGCGACATGATGAAGTAAAGACTTACTTCCATGAATTTGGTCATGTAATGCATCAGATATGTGCACAGGTTAGTGATGTTTCAATTCCAGTGTAAGACTTCTTCACTGTCTCAAAGCAAGGTATAAGTCTATTTCAGTGGTTTCTAATTTTAGTAAAGTACCTATGCAGTTTTTTGGTTATTTTTCAAAGTGGCAGGTTGGGGGGTTTTAGCTTTTATTTAAAACTACAGCAATGAATACACCTTCTTATGAAAAACCATTTCATGTGAACATATATTTTTGCATTTGCACCATGCAGGTACCTGTGATGAGTGAATAGATCCATGTGTAAGGTAAAGAAGGTGCTCAGTGGTGGCTTCTGTTATGGCTGTCAGAGGGCTTTTTATTACTTCTGGTAGCATGCTAGATACTAGAAGCAGAAAAAGGTTGCTGTATGTAGGCATGCAAATGATTTGTGAATCGAGATCACCTCCAGCATTTTGGCATTTAGTACTCTTGAGACCTGTCACTCTTCATATCAAAAGCATAAAACAGGTCTTGCCTGAGCTATTTTATTTTCTGCTCTCCTATCTGACAGTCAGGGTTCTCACAGTGACCAGAAAGCACTGAAGCTAGTCTGCATATTTTGCATCAAGATGTCAATAAAGTTGTAAAATTGCTGATTGAATTTTTACCTACATGTAAAACTGATTCTGCCAGATGATAAATTTATTATTGGCACAATGAAAATTTTATGTTTCAGAGAGAGACAAGTCTCAGTATTCATTCACCAAAAATTTTGCATAATTATCTACAAATCCAGAATTTGTGTAGTACTGCTTTCATCTTCTTTATAAACAAGTACCAAATAATAAAATCAGAGAAATACAACACATCAGATTTTAATTCTTGAGCTTGATCCTAGAGACTAGGACTGCAGAAGAAAGAAACAAGTCATAGAAATCCATATATTAAATCCAGAATTAAACAAATTGTGTTCAAGCAAACTTGAGAACAAGTAGCTAAACTGGCTTAGATATTTTTGCATCATGTTGAAGGTGAAAATACAATGATTATTTGATCATCTTCACCCTAAGACAGGTGTTTCTGAGCTCAAAAATTGAGAACAAAAACCTGTTCTTTTTTTTAAACTACCTAGAAGGTGTTTATAAACAGGACACATTCAGCATTGGTACAAAATTGACTACAATATTTTGATAACCAATGAGGATGTGCTTGGGTGTTGCAGAGCCCCTTCTGGGCAGCCCAAGCCAACAATTCCAATGTATATGTACTTCACTTGCTGTGGAATTGCCCGCAGGTCAGGGAGGCCTGCTTTTCAGTTGTCTCTCCCACTGCTGAGGTGGTTTCTGTGTGCATAGCTACAGTGCTTACTGCTGTTGTATTTTATGTAAGTTGTTAGTTGCACACCTGCAAATAACTTGCTAGTTCTACGTAAGAACCTCCTGTCCTCTGGGATTTGTGTGTGCAAAGCACTATCTTGTTTCATATGATGATTTGTTTAAGCATGTTAAAACTTGACATTTAAAGTGTATGCAGTGATCAGACTGGGTGGGAATATGTGAGCTGCAGGTAAAGGTCAGCTTTTAGTGGCTGATACTCCTTGTAATGTGCTGGGGGTCTGCTGGAAAGTGAGATACCAGTGCAGGGACAGGATCTGCTTATTCTGTTAGGGAGGGAGAGCTATTGAACCAAATGTCTTAATGTTTTTTGTTAGCGTGGTGCACTTGTGTATGGGTAAATGAGGATATCTGGAGGCCATAAACTCTTGTACTCCTCTTGGCTTTTGCTCTAACCACTTCTATCACCATTTCTTCCCAGCTGATGTTGCCTAGCTTTTCTTCATAGCTGCTATTCAGTAAGTACAGTAAGAAGGGCCAGCTTGTTACAACTATGGATTTGAGTAACCCACAAGTGTAAATGAAGGCAAATATTTTCTCCTTCTGTGCTCTTCTTCTGAAAACATGAGAGGAAGATACATGCACGTGACATAGCTGTCAGTTCAGTGTTATGTCCAATATTATACTTTTTTTTTTTTTTTTTGGTAACCCTGTCAAAAACTAAATNAAACTAAGTTCAAAAGTCGGTACTCCTGTGGGCATCTATTCCCTGATGGAGTATGGAACCTAAGAATAGCTACAGCTGTTAGAGAGGGCGTTTGGGAAACTGGGATTTCCCTTTTACTTTTAGCACTTTAAATGTTTTGTTAGAATGTTGCTGAGAAGGGAAGAACAATAAAATTGGATTGGCGAGAGGAGGTATGCTTATTACAGGACAAGTGTGGAGTGAGATCGAATAATTTTTGTTGGCATTTGAACAACTGTCTTTCAAAAGTGACTTTCTTTTTAGAAATATTTTGAGTTTGGAATATATTTTAATGAAGATTTTTGACTGTACAAAGTTTTCTTCAAAATTAGTATCTGAGGGGGCTTTTTAAACATGAAATGATTGATGATACTAAAGTAAAAAACAAAAAGCTCTAATGTGCTTGGCTTTCAGAAGGAAGATTCTTCTATCAGTGGTGAGTGTCAGATTTGGAGACCTTTCATGGATAAAGTTGCTAGGATTCATTTATTTCAGGTCATGTTACTGGCTCAAAAAATTGTGCTGTATGTTAACCATATGCCTTATGAATGAAGACAGTTAGGACAAAGCTTAATAGGATAAGCTGGTCAAGTAAAATCTTTGAATTGGTGCAGTAGACTGTAATACAATAAACTATTTTGTAAGTGTGTAATTGGACTCTATTTTACTTTAGGGTAATATAACAAAATTTTATAACAATTTACAAATTATATCATTGTCATAAGACAGCACAGAAACATTTTTATTGCTGTCATAACCTAAAAGGTAAGAATCAATAATATTAAGAAAACGGACGTACTGTTTCACACCAGAAGAGAATGCAGTAAATAACTACTGAGTACTCTATTTTGTTGCTTGGTAATAGTCTTCTATCTGAATTTTTGTCCTCCTTCCTTTAAAATTAATTTTGTTGTTATCGTTGACCTGTTCAAATTATTCCTTTTGCTGGGTTTAACACTGAAATTCTGGCATCTGAAAGTTTATATTCTGCTAGAATTCTTGGCTTCTGGGTTTTGCTAACACAATGGCTTTTCCTTTTAGACTGATTTTGCTAGGTTTAGTGGAACTAACGTGGAAACAGACTTTGTAGAAGTACCTTCACAAATGTTTGAGAACTGGGTGTGGGAAAAAGAACCTCTACAGCAAATGTCAAGACATTATAAAGATGAGAGCCATGTTGGAGACACTCTCCTTGAGAAACTTGCTGCCTCTAGACTGGCTAATACAGGTATATCTGCTCTCTCTCCCCTCAGTATATGTATAAAAATGTATCATATAAAAAATTGGTGGGAAACATTAAAGAAAAATATAACAAGCCCATTACATTTCTTCTGTGTGTTCGCTTATCACTGTCTTTCTGGGTTGGTTTGCATGGGTACCACTACTAATAAAGGCTATGATGATAGATACCACTGTTTGCAGGAACAGTACCAGCTCTTGATTTTCCAGGCTACCCACAGGACTAAAATATCTTTGCATTCCTCTCCATGTGACTTTTTTACCTACCAACTTTGCTTGTTTGAAATTGGGGGTGGAGGGGAAGATCCTGTTTCTGTTTTTTGGGGGTTTTGTTTGTTTGTTTATTTGTTTGTTTTTTCCTGGTAGCCCAGGGCAGGCACTGTGAACGAATACAATATCAGATTTTCTACATGTATTGTCTGCATTTGATTTGCACGTGACACTTGGCAGACATGAAAGTTGTTTGCAAATTTACATAGCATATCCCACACAGAAGTGTTGTAGCCCTGCATTGCTCAGCCTCTTAATTTCTCAATCCAGAACTTTAAGTCCATGTTCTCTACCTTCCCAGCAGATATACTGCCTTCTCAAACTAATGTCCCAATTCACTTCTCCTTCCATGTCTTGTACCACCTTACACGTATCTCCAAACCGAGATTGTAAGCTCATGTCATTACTTATCATCTCGTTATTCTGTCACTCTCGCCCCTCTGTCCCTGTAATCAGGACTCCCCCAATATCATAGTCTTACCCATTTATGGTGCAATTTGTCATTAAGCCACTGCTGTTTATTTCATATTGCTTCCCTATCCCGAACAAGAAGTCCTTGTCCTTCTGGCTTGTACAGGCACTGTAGCTACATAATCATTTTGTATGAGTAAAGGTTCATACCTTGTAGCTTCTTCAAAAAAGGCTTACAGCAGCTGCAGCAGCAATTCCTGCTGTTCTTGGAAGTGTCCTAGGGTATATATACTTGTACCATCTGTGCATGCCCTGAATGAAATGGTATAATGGAAGTGAAGACAGCTGAAAATATAATTTTATTTACTGAAATTTGCTTTTAAAATACCTTCTTTGTTTTGGTTTTCATGTGTGAAGAAAATGACATTTGAAAGGGAGTTCATAATGACAATTACTTTTATTAAAAATATGCCTCTTAACTTTTTATAACTGAAGCAATCCAGATGGAAATGACATAACACCAAGGGTTTTTTCATGATTAAAATTCCAGTAATTTAGGATGCATGTTGAGATGTTTGAATGAAAGGTGCTAAAGAAACTCCAGCTACTTTGATGCTAGTTGATTAAATGTTCTTACCCAATTAGGCCTTTTAACCCTCCGTCAGATTGTTTTGAGCAAAGTTGACCAGGCACTGCATACAAAGCCATCTGTTGACCCAGCAGATGAATATGCTAAATACTGTATGGAAACTCTAGGAATTCCTGCCACCCCAGGTATGTCAGTATGAAGCTTTTATAGAGCATGGCCAAATGGTTTCATTAAACATGCCTTTCTTTCCCAATAATGCTTGGCATACAAAAAAATCAGAGTTCTTTATAAAAATCTGCTTTATGAAGCTGAAAGAGTTACTTTGAAACTTGGGGTAGTCTTAATCATCTCTTCTGAAGGAAGATTAAGATAAATATAAAACTTAACTTTTTGCAGGTTATATTTCATAGTGACATGATGTGAATACCACTTCAGATGTTCCATCACATCTGTGTTTGATGTGCAAGTAGCCTAAAATGGGAAATTGAGTTTCCTTTGTAGTCAACAGAATATGGCCAATACTTTGAGGCATACTCAGACCTTTTATGTTAGAAGTTTGAAAGTAGTTGATATAAATTCCTTATTAATTTATTCTTAAAGTTGAAGTACTTTATACATCAAACAAATAGCTCCATTTGATTAAATAAATTAATGTTAATCTACTTTTCAAGGAACAAACATGCCAGCTACTTTTGGACATCTGGCAGGTGGTTATGATGGTCAATACTATGGATACCTGTGGAGTGAAGTGTTTTCCATGGACATTTTTTATAGCTGCTTTAAGCAAGAAGGAATAATGAATCCAAAGGTAGGTGATGAATACTTTGTACCAAAGACTTTCGTTGCACTTTGTCTCTGAAACCACATTTATTGCAATCATGATCCATAGGTATAACATCTCAAGTACTTCTTCTGTACCTGTCAAGTTCAGATCAACAGCAAGAAGGTATATAAGTACCTTAATTACTTTAGAAAATAATCTTAAAATTTCCAAGAGCACTTGGATTTTAATACAATTCTTACATAGTCATTTATTTAATATTATAGTATGACACTTTTAAGACATTGTGTTGCATTGACTAATGCCTTCCTCTAACTTTAGACTGAAAAAATATTCCTCCATTGCAAAAGCAGATGCATATTCTTCTGCTGTGAAACCTGTATGATTATCGCACTCTATTTCCATTAATAGTACTTCAAGTGTGTGGTACTTTTGTGTAGTTATTATTTAGAAAATTGATTTATTTTGAGCTTTCTCTTTCACAGCAGAACTTGCAAATTTTTTCCTCCTTAGCTTTTTTCCCAAGTGGCTTTTGAAGTTCAAACCACTGACAGGTTCTAGATTTACTGGCCTTTTTTACCCTTGTGTAATTCCCCAGCCTCTTCTGCCTCCAGCAGAAAGAAAGGATGGTTAGTGTTGTGGTTAGTAGTCCTGTCAATTCTGGCAACTTTTTTTTATTTTTAAGAGATTATAGTGTTAGACTTACGAGTTGAGATGCTGTGCTTCTATCATGGAAAAGACCTTTTGGTTTTCCTGATCTTCTCACCTGTCTTCTGGATTCAGCAGCCAGCACTAGTTCTTCTCTTCAGTAAATGTATACAACAGAGAAGTAAAGGAGATAATAGAGAGTGCTTGAGCTTCCTGTTCTTCTCCCGGAATTTGCCTTCATTCCTCCCTTTCCTTATCACAGCAACCAGAACTTCTAGAACTGTCCCTCCCTCTATTAAACAAGATTAGACTTTGACCTGGACAAAGAGAGGAGTCCAAAGACGAAACAGGATAAGTGCTAGAAAACTGAGACAGTGGTTAGGCCAATAAAACCCAAAGGGATTTTATGAAGAAAAGCAGCAAACTGAATAGTTTGAGAGGAGAAGTGATGAAAAGTTTGCAGGTCAAGATTAACTTTGAATTGCTATGGATTCATGACAGGTACGTGTGAGAATAAGCGTACCTGCTTATTCAATGGGAATGTTGTCACTCATAAATAAGAGCAGGAGAGAAGAAATGGCAAGTTAAATGAGAGAATAAAATAACTTTTGAATAAAATACTGTTCATGTGGATCTTAAAAATGGCATTTGGGGAGGGGGCTGACTTGCTGGTATTTTTAAACTGCTAGCAGTTGGCGGAGATGGGTAGGAGTGCTGGTGCCAGACTTGTAGGGCTTTGTGTCCGTTCTCTGTTCTGACACACACACACCCCTCCAGTGCCATCACAGACATTTCTTCTGTTAGCTTTACTCCCTACTCTCAAAACTGTTTTCTGAGTGATTGTATAGGCAAAACTCTAAGGTATAGTTTGCCAGAATTGCTCTGTGACCTTTACTTTTCCTAAGGGATGAAAGTGCCTTTTATTCTGATTTTTATGTGGGGATTTTTGTTTTCTTTGTTTGTGTATAGGAGGCTTTGAAAATAAATAAATTGTGCCAGGAGTGAATATTTGCTGTGGTTCAGCTAAAAGGCAATTAGTGCCTCTTTTAATGTGAAGCCTGCTGTCCAGGCTAAAAAATGAGGAACAAAAAATGATTATTTGTGTGTGTGTGTCACTCCCTCTCTAGCATATGTGTGCACACACACACTTTGCTTGAATGCTAATATAACTTCGGGGGTAACTCTGTGGAGAGCTTCCCTCCTTCTTCAGAGCAACGCTGTCTTCTCAAATTGGTTCTCTTTCAAATTGCTTTCGGTATTTGCATTCCATGTAAGTGTAATAGAGTTCCACAGGATGGGACAAACAAAATAAACAAATAGTAGATCCCAATATGATTTTTGTAGTTACTCATATTTCATTGTATCTAGATTTAGACTACTCTTCAGAACAGCAGAAAGGAAAAGAGTTATGGTATTATGACTAGGGCTTTTAGAAATTTGGCTTACCTCTTCCTGTTAGAATAAAACCTCTCTTCCTGTTTTGAGCAACAATTATAGAAACTAGTTTCAGAGACTATATCTATAAAAGTTCTTCAGCAGACACTTAACTCTAACTTAATTGGCTGTCACACTCCTCAATTCCTGCACATTATCTGAAATAACCTTTGGTCTCCCTAGAACTGAGCAATGTGCTGGCTCTGGAGAGACAACAGCAAAGACTCAAGTCTACTCAAATAATGCTTTTAAACTACAAGGAATAATATCTTCATATTCTGCTGATGTTCAGGAAACTAACACAAATAGTGAAGTATAAGCAATGCTTCAGTGAATTTTTTTTTTTTTTGCATGTTAGTTTTTTCCAGCTGTAATTCAGACAATGAGATTGGTAACACAATTAAGTCATGGAACTCCACCAGTTAAAAACACGTATGCTTGTTTTTGCAGTACAACTATCAGGAAGTGGTCTGGTCCTGTAATCTCAGAGCTTTGACGTGGCAGGGAAGTATATATGTGTATATACAGTGACTAAAAGGAAGAACATTGTTTTCTTCAGTATCAGAAGTATCTGGGACATATGCATGCAAAATACTATTTTCTAATTGATAGTCATGTCTCAGAAGCCCAAAATTCTCCAGATATGTTCTTTAAAACATGGCCTGTTGTTAAGAAAGTCCTCATTGCTTATTGTTGTCTCAGAAGCTTGGTTCATTCTTTTTAAAGGAATCCATTCCTTCTGAAGTAATGTTTCTTCCTGAAAATAAAACCTGAATGAAGTCTTCATTACTTTAAGATACTTTAATAGGGGAGATAGATGTGTTTGTATATATTATATATACTACTATGCATATAATATGTGTATATATGCAGTGTAGTTCATCAGTGATATATCTATCTCTGAACTATCTTCTCTGTTCTCCAGAGATTAAAGAAAGAGAAATCATCAGTTAAGAGAATGGATGCTGGGTTCACTTTTCCTGCTAGTTAGTCATGGGGTTAATCCATCACTGAAGACTGTCTGGAGGTTGTGCGTGTGTTATGCTTTATGGAATGTCTTCCAGACAAGTTGTGGTTGTAGCTTCCAAAACCGTGTAAAACCACAAGAAAAATGGTTTCTTCGAGAATACATTACATTTATGCTCTCCTGAGTTCTTCCAGCAGATCTAAATTATACTTGTGGTGTATCCTGATTTGGTATTAAGAAAATCTGGAAGGAGGGAAAATGTTTAACCGTGAGCAGATTTTTTAATATGCAACAAATACAGAAAAGAAGCGGTTTACAAAATAAGAAATACTAACATTCTGCTTTACCTTTTATCAGGCTGGGATGAAATACAGAAACCTCATTTTGAAACCTGGAGGATCTTTGGATGGGATGGATATGCTGCAAAATTTCTTGGAGCGTAAACCAAGCCAGAGAGCTTTTCTGTTGAGTAAGGGATTATGTGTTCAGTAAAATTGTGCTTCCTCTGTAATGACATATAAGTATGGAATGAGCTAGAAGTGTCAGTGTATTTCACATCGTAACTGTGTATCACTCTAGGGAAATTGGGTCACTTTTTGATGATTTCTTTTTAATTGTATAAATAAAAATGTGATTTTTTAAAAATTGCATAGGACTGAAAAATTCAACACATCAGGGAAAAAAATTGAGATGTGCAGAAGCTAAGGAATTTGGATGGTAATTTTTTTTAATTGTTATGACATAATACTAATCAGTATGGGGAGTTGATGCCATGTTTCTCTTTTAATAGATGCACTTAAACTATTTGTTGTGAACAAATTTTAAAACTGGAGGGGAAAAAAAGGACACTACCAGCAATAAAAGAAACGGATTCATTGTTATTCTGCATTCTTCTGTTGTATTGATGGCTCACCAGTGTCTTTGATGGAGAGGAAGTGTGTTTGATTTCATTATGGTTTGGGTTCAGTTCTAGCTTTCTGACAAATTTCCGGAGAACCTGCTCCAGAAAGCTTTACAGCAGAGATGCTTGTGTGATACTTTTAGCATTCATTCTGATGTATGTTAAATTATGGTAACATTTATAAACTTACACAGTATAACTAAAAAGAAAAAAAAACTACCATTTGAGCCACCACTTTCTTCCCTTCGTTGAGGAAAACCAGCCAAAGTCAATGACCTTGGCAGTTCTTCCATCACTTTTTCTGTTGATGATCACAAATCAGGTCTTTGTTTTCCAAACTGTATCAACATTTTCACCAAAATGTTATACTTGAGCAATTATATAATGGTTTCAGTTGGTTTGTGAAGTATTTTGAGATATATATAAGGAAGGAAGGGAAGAAGATGTCCCCAGTGGGAATGGTAAAAATCAATCCAAGATCTTCCTATTCCTTTGCAGTGTAGCATGCAGAGGTGCTTAATTAAAGCTTCATAGTTTTAATGATTTCAGCTGTGGGAGTGTAGAAGTAATTGAGGTTTTTTGCATTTTTTCTGCAAGATCAGGAAAAAATGAGTCTTAGAAGCCAACTCTACACCATCCAAATAAAACTGCTAATCCAAGTGCACTTTTCTTGTCTTTAGATATCATACCTTACTTTGGTTTTGGTATTACAACATGTATATGAACAAACTTTAATTTTGGTTACTAGCTAATATATTTTAGACATTTGACCTATAGCTGTAAACATGACTGTTATTTTTATTTGTTCAACCATAAAGTAAAGAATGTGCCAGGTCA